>JARHVA010005650.1:935000-960000 GCA_037957365.1 Torreya grandis
AAGGTCAGGTTGTGACATATACTTAAACCTACAAGACAACCTGACCTTATGACCTATTGAAGATTTTTTATGTGTATATATACTATAGCATGTTTTGATTAATATACTTAAACCTGCAAAATAACCTTATTGAGTGAGATAACAACATTCCTAAGAATAATTTTGAACCTTTTTTAGAGAAACATTGTGACCTAGTCTCATAATTTTATGATCATACTCAATTACATACTACACCTAAAAATAAATAAGTCTCATACTCTCTTGCAACTAAAATTTTCAAGGAGAATTGGGAAATTGTCTTTATGCCCTATTTTTAGGCCTATTCTAGGTCTGATTTGTTCTTAGAAAGGCTTGGATCAAAATTCAAGATTCAAAATGATCAACCATATAATTTAATAAATTTATGAACATGTTACAAATTACCATCAACAATATCTACACCTTTGTATAACTTGAAATTAGATAAAATTGACAAAATTCTCAAGTTAACATTGTTTTAGCCATGCTGACAAGCCTATAGAAACACAATAAAATATATCTTAGTGTGTAGAGATAATTACAACATGAAACCAATTTCAACACTCATAATACCTATTAAATAATATACCTATCAAGTTTCATATAGTTTTAAGGGTTAAAACTCAAGTTGTGAAGATTTTTTATTCTCAAAACCCTATTCTAGGGTTTGCAGTCTACCTACACACCAAGGGTCAACAACTTGATGAAATTAATTTTATATACATTGTTTTAGAATTTTATTAGTTATGAAAATACCTAGATTATAGCCTATTACTATTACAAACACTCATTAGTATTAAACAACCTCTAAATAAGCATAATGATTACATCTTCTTCTCATTGTGATCCTTTTCCTATGTTTTTAGACTATAGATTAAGACCCAAGAGATAAAATAATCTTGAGTTTCAAGATTTAATAACTTTAAAGGTTTCCTATTACCTTTACCAATACCTATAAAATTTTCCTTAACTCTTTTTATGGCTTTTAAGGTTTCATAATACCAAACATACGTAAAAATGTCTACTTTCTCATATGTCCTGTTACTTAGAAAATAGGGAATTAGAGCTTTTGAAGATCATAAAGATTTATTAATGCATAAATGAGATAAAATAACCATCAAAATATTTATTGAAATGTTCAAGGAAACCTGAGAATCATGAAGAGCATAAAAATTAATCTTCTTATTGATATCTCTTCAATACTCACACACAACCATATTGTAGACTATCATAAACTACATACCATACCTTCAAAACCTTCAACCATAATCTCCTATCTCTTATCTACTCTTCCTATTATGTTTATTACAATCCTTTCTTCATGATTTGGATCTTATCTTCACCTATCTTCTTGAAACCAACTCCTTACTTGTCTCTAGACCACTTTATCTTCTTACTCTCTTAAAACTTCATTCCAAAATCCTCTCCTACATAGAACTAATTCATTTACTAACTAAAGAGTTAACCGTAAATGGATTGACTTGAAGTGTACATGGTCCTTCATGAGGAAAAAAATCCCTCTTACCATCATAACATCACCTAAGCATGATAAAAATCTTCCAAGAGAATTTTACAATTTCAAATATTCAAATTCCCATTTTGGAGGGAAAATTAAGAACATACACTAATAAAGAAAAATGTAAACATGTGAAAGATGGGAAAGCTTCATCACTCTACAAATGACTCCTAAGCCTCCTAAATCCTACCTAAGACTTAACACACTACCATTTGAGTTCTTAATGCAAACTTTGTGTCTTCATCCATGATGTTCCTGCATCAACAAGGATGTACTATTGTAAAAAACATTTACAATGGAGGAGTAATTAGCAGGCCTCCTTTGACAAACATAGTTACTACTATATTGCCTCATCTCTTAGTAGATTTTATCCTAATTCATAAAGTTAAGGCTCTTATTGAGGCACATAAAATAAGGGTCATGGATGTTGAGGCTCAAGCTTACTTCCAATCTAGAATCAAGAAGCGACATGCCAATGCTAAAAAGCTTCAGGTACTTGAGTTATCTTTTACTTTTTTATTCTTCCCTTAAGTAGTTTTGGTTTTTTATTGTGGATTATTATGTGAAGAAAAAAATGGATAGGTAGAGAATGCATGAAGAAGCCAGGGTTTTAAAATCTCAGAATAAGGAAGATGTCTATGTTGAGCAACTAGTTCACATTGCACAGACGATGAATATTATTGTATATCAATTGGAAATGAGCATGCATGACAAGTATCCTCAATAGTTTACAATTTTGTTAGCTATTCACTAAATCATGTTATTTCCACATTAAAAAAACAAGATATTATTTCACAATCACTACCTCTTTTTGGCCTTTTGCTTCTCATTTTATTAGTTGGATGTGGGCTAGCTCTATCTATGAATTATGATTATGAATCTACTTAGTTTGGAAGTTGGATATTTTTTTCTTAGTGTTATAAGACTAAGTTATTTTAGCAGTAATGTCTAAACAAGCTTCCTTTCATGCAGGTAAAATTTGACAAGATTTTATCAAAAGCTTTTGAGGATGCTCAAAGAGTAAAATTAGATGTCAGCAAGTAGATTGAGAAGGCCATTGGAGATGCTTATGTAAGAGTTGAAAACTTTAACTTTGACATTTCATGGACTCAATACTATCTCCCTAGACCAATCATGCCCTCAATACTATCTCCCTAGATCAGACATGCCCTCAATACTATCTCCCCAAATAAGACATGCCATCTACAACATGTTGCTTAGGGTTTTACTAAATGAATGGAACAAAAAAAATACAACATATAAATTTGTAGAATACAAGGAAATGGAAAATTTGTTTGATTTTTAGTAACTTATATTTTCTAGAAAATGAAATTATTGCTTGCATGCAGCCTCAAACTCTCATGAAAGGAAATGTAAACCAGAGGTAGATCATCTGGGCAATTAGTGGAGCAAAGTGGGCAGCAAAAATTAAAAGCTTTAATGGCTCATACATGGGTGTTAATAAGGCATCTATCCCTTTCGCAGTGGGCAATCAGTGGAACTGTTGAGGTGTGGAGCTAAAAGCTTCACCAGATGAGTGGATGCTGAAGTTGCTAGATTTACACAGTCACCGAAGACGTCAAAGAGTCGGCCAGTAGCTACCGATGTCGGTCATGTGCAGGCAAACAAGGACTGATGTCAGTCACCTGTGTGTTCCTGAAAGTCTATTTTCGTGGATGAACAAAATGTTTGCATGATAAGATTTAGCTGTCAGTTGTAAGTCCGCATTTCTATTTTTGGCAGGACTGATTTAAACCCTTGATTAAGAGGTATATCTAACGGTGGAGAATGCATGCTCATGTTTCCTAATATTATATATAGGATCAGATCTTCATAGCTTATGAGACAAGAATAGTACAAGTATTGTATATGTGTATCAATCCAAGTTTTTGAAATTGATTGTAATTGAGAGAGAGAACTCCTGAGGGAAAGAGATCTGTACATCTGAGAGGTGTGAGAAGAAAGTGTGATTTTTCTTCATTGTATTTCTTTTTGGAAGAGTTTAATACAAGTTTTCAGGGTGGTTTCTTGTATCTCTTATTTTTTGTTGTTTTTTATTCTAGTTACTTATCATTCTGGTTTAATTCCGTGTTTAGTTGCTTTCATAATAGTAATCAAGTTTGTTGGTGTATCCCCAACAAAGTGGTATTAGAGCTCAGGTTGACTAACAGGTGTTTCAGATCTAGTTAGTATTTGTTGATTATAGGTCACTCACAGGGTTTTTTGTTTGAGTGGGAGAAAGCAATGACAGAAGAAAGTAAACTGAAAATGGAGAAGTTTAATGGCAAGAATTACCAATTATGGAGAATGCAGATAGAAGATTATCTCTATTGGAAAGATTTATACTTACCATTAGGTGGGGTTACAAAGAAGCCCACAGACATGGAAGATGAAGAATGGGAAGTTCTTGATAGAAAGGCTCTTGGATCTATAAAATTGAGTCTGGCATCTATTGTGATATCTAATTTATCACAGGCAAAGTCAACGGTAGAGTTAATGACTACTTTAGCAAATTTATATGAAAATCCCTTAGCTTCAAATAAGGTATATCTTATGAAGCAGTTATTTAATTTGCAAATGCAAGAAGGTGGATCTGTTTTTAATCATCTAAATGATTTCCATGGAATTGTAAATCAATTAAATTCAGTCAAAATAGTTTTTGATGATGAAATTAAAGCTCTATTAATCTTATGCTCTTTACCTGAAAGCTGGCATAGCTTGGTAATGGCAATTAGTAATACTGCATCTACTTCAAATATTTTAAAAGTAGATGATGTTGTTAGTGTAATCTTGAATGAATAAATTCACAAGAAAAGCACAGAGAAAATATCAGGGAACGCTTTATGTTTTGAAAGCAGGGGAAGGCAAAAAGAGAAGGGCAAGCATCAGAGATCAAGGTCTAAGTCAAAGATGAGAGGTAGATCCAAATCCAGAAATGGTAGGAAGATAGGCTACTAGAATTGTGAAAGGATAGGGCATATAAGCAAAGATTGCTTGTCAAAACCTAAAGAAGACAATCAGCATAAAAGTAAAGAAGAAGTAAAAGTTGCAGGTATTGTTGCACAAGATGCTCTTATATTCTCTTTGCATAATAATATAGAATCTTGGGTTTTAGATTCTAGTGCCTCTTTCCATGCAACCCCAAATAGAGAATATTTCAGTGACTATGTCCATGGAGATTTTGGAATAGTTTATTTAGGGGATGATGAGCCTTGTAAAATTATTGGCAAAGGAAAAGTGCAGCTGAAAATGCAGAATGGAAAAACATGGGTGTTGAGAGATGTCATGCATGTTCCCATCCTGAAGAGGAATCTGATTTTTACAAGAAAGTTGGGGGATGAGGGTTGCATAGTAACTCTCACAGCTGAATCTTGGAAGGTGACCAAGGGTGCACTTGTATTGGCCAGAGGTAAGAGAGTAGGTACTCTCTATTTATGTAATTGTATTACTGATAATTCTCCTTTTGTATTATCTACTTCAGATGTAGATGCAAAGTTGTGGCACCAGAGACTTGGCCACATGAGTGAGAAGGGAATGACTATTCTTAAGTCAAAAGGTAAGCTTTCAGATTTGAAAAGCATAGATCTAGATTTCTGTGAGCACTGTATTTTTGGGAAACAGAAGAGAGTGAATTTTCTCAAGACTGGATCAACAAAGAAGAAGCACAAGTTGGAGCTTGTTCACACAGACGTGTGGGGACCAGCTCAGGTTGCTTTTATTGGAGGATCACAATATTATGTTTTCTTCATTGATGATGCTACAAGAAAGGCATAGGTTTATTGCATAAAGAAGAAATCTGATGTTTTTGACACTTTTAAGATGTGGAAAGCTTTAGTTGAGAATGAAACAGGTAGGAGATTGAAGTGCCTTAGATCTGACAATGGTGGTGAGTTCTACAGCTACAAGTTCAACTAGTATTGTTATATGAATGGAATACACAGGCAAAGGATGGTTCCAATGACACCTCAGCAAAATGGAGTTGCTGAAAGGATGAACAAAACAATAATGGAGCATGTACAGTGTATGAGGTTCCATGCTAGTTTGCCCTTACAGTTTTAGACAGAAGCTGTAGATACTACAGTTTACCTGATTAACAGAGGACCCTCTACAGGGCTGGATGGTGGAATTCCAAAAGAGGCATGGATAGGTAAAAAGGTAGATCTCTCATTTCTCAAAGTTTTTGGTTCTGAAGCTTTTGTGCACATTGATAAGAAAAATAGAAAGAAGCTGGATGCTAAGTGTATGAGGTGCACATTTATTGGTTATGGCTCTGATGATTTCAGATTCTGGTTTTAGAATCTAGGAACTACCAAAATAATTAGGAGCCGTGATTTTGTTTTCAATGAGAAGGTGATGTACAGTGATCAACTAAAAAATTTGAATCAATCTGAGCAGAGCAATGTTGAATTGGATGAGGTGACGGTCCAAAATGAGCTCGCAAGAAAGAATAATCACATACAGGAAAACATAGAGACCGACATCGGTCAGGCAGAAACCAATGTCGACAATACATGAACCGATGTTGATCAGACAGTGACTGACGTTGATCAGGCAGGAACCAACGTCAGTCAGTTATAGGCCTGGAGGTGACTGAGGACAGTCACTGTTAGAGAATTTGGGCAGACAATGTGTTGTGAATAAGTCTCAGACGCCCATCGAGAGGTTAGAAAGGGTAAGTAAACCTCCAATTTGATATTCCCCTTCATTATTATATTTATTGTTTACTGATGGTGGAGAATCAGAGAGTTTTGATGAAGCAATACAAGTGGAATCCAAGAATCAGTGGGAGCTAGGCATGAATGAGGAGATTGATTCCTTGAAAGAGAACCAAACATGGGATTTGGTTGAGTTGCCAGCGGGAAAGAGAATACTAAAAAATAGATGGATCTACAGATTGAAGGAAGGAGAGAATGGACAAATGAGATATAATGCCAGGTTGGTAGTGAAAGGATTTGCACAGAAACCAGGTATTGATTTTGGTGAGATTTTTTCTCCTGTAGTTAAAATGACTTCTATACGGACTATATTGTCTTTAGTTGTTATTGAGGATTTGCATCTTGAGCAGCTTGATGTTAAGACAACGTTTATTCATGGAGATTTGGATGAAGAAATATATATGGATCAGCCGGAAGGATTTGAGGTCAAAGGTAAGGAGAAAATTGTGTGCAGATTGAAGAAAAGCTTGTATGGTCTCAAGCAAGCTCCTAGACAATGGTATTTGAAATTTGACAGGTTTATGACTGAGTATGGCTTCAGTAGATGTCAATCTGACCATTGTGTGTATTTTAAGAGATTGAATAATGGTAGATATATTATCTTGTTGCTGTATGTAGATGATATGCTGGTTGCAGGATCACACATGCAGGATATCTCTGAGCTTAAGGTGAAATTAGCTCACACATTTGCCATGAAGGATTTGGGAGCAGCAAAGAAAATCCTTTGCATGAGTATTAAGAGAGACAGAAAAAATCACAGGTTGATTTTGCCTCAAGAGGATTATGTGAACAAGGTGTTGAAAAGGTTCAATATGCAGGATGTAAAACTGGTAAGCACACCGATGGATGGACACTTCAAGCTGAGCAAATAACAGTGTCCTAATTCACATGATGAGGTAGAATACATGAGGAAAGTTCCATATGCTTTCACAGTTGGGAGCTTAATGTATGCAATGGTATGTACTAGACCGGATATTGCCCAAGCAGTGGGAGTTGTCAGTAAGTATATGGCCAATCCAGGGAAGGAGCATTGGAAAGTAGTTCAGTGGATTCTCAGATATCTGAGAGGGACCAGCAATAGGCATTTGTGCTATGGTGGGTCAAACACTTCTCTACATGGTTATGTAGATTCGGATATGGTAGGTGACTTGGATGGCAGGAGAAGCACCACAGGATACGTGTTCACTGTTGGTGGAACAACGGTTAGCTAGATTTCAAAGTTGCAGAAGGTTGTTGCCTTGTCTACTATAGAGGCAGAATACATTACAGTCACAGACGCTAGCAAATAGATGATATGGATGACACGGTTCATGGAAGAGTTGGGAAAGGAGCAAGAGAGTTGCAGATTATACAGTGATATTCAAAGTGCAATTCATTTGGCTAAGAATTCAGCCTTTCATTCAAGAACCAAACATATACAGCTTAGGTACCACTTCATAAGATAGGTATTGGAGGATGGTGAGTTGAAGCTGGAGAAGATCCATACAGATAAGAACCCTGCTGATATGTTAACAAAGCCGGTAACAAAGGAGAAGTTGAATCTTCATTCAAATTTTGTTGGTCTTCAAGATTGAGTTTGAAGATGTAGAAGCTAGAAGATGTTGCTGTACATGTATTGGTGTAGCTGTTTGTCTCCAAGTGGGAGATTGTTGAGGTGTGGAGCTAAAAGCTTCACCAGATGAGCGGATGTTGAGATTGCTGGATTTACACAGTCACCGATGACGACAAAGAGTCGACCAGTAGCTGCTGACGTCGGTTATGGATCGGCTGACGTTGGTCATGCGCAGGCAAACAGGGACCAACGTCGGTCACCTGTGTGTTCCCAAAAGTCTATTTTCGTGGATGAACAGAATGTTTGCATGATAAGATTTAGCTGTCAGTTGTAAGTCCACGTTTCTATTTTTGGCAGGACTAATTCGAACCCTTGATTAAGAGGTATATCTAACGGTGGAGAATGCATGCTCATGTTTCCTAATATTATATATAGGATTAGATCTTCATAGCTTATGAGACAAGAACAGTACAAGTATTGTATATGTGTATCAATCCAGGTTGTTGGAATTGATTGTAATTGAGAGAGAGAGAACTCTTGAGGGAAAGAGATCTGTACATCTGAGAGGTGTGAGAAGAAAGTGTGATTTTTCTTCATTGTATTTCCTTCTGGAAGAGTTTAATACAAGTTTTCAGGGTGGTTTCTTGTATCTCTTATTCTTTGCTGTTTCTGATTCTAGTTACTTATCATTCTGGTTTAATTCCGTGTTTAGTTGCTTTCATAATAGTAATCAAGTTTGTTGGTTGATCTCCAACAAAGAAGGCAGGTGACAAAAATTAAAAGCTTTAATAATTTATACACATGGGTACTGACATGGCACCTATCCCTTTCACAATATGAGCATTAATATTTTGAGATTTATTAAGATTTTCCACATATACCAGTTCGATATCTATAACGAACATAGATTAGTCAATGTAAATTAATCAAGGAATGAAAGTTAGAGACGAAAGTACACTTTCATCTCTAACATTTATCTCAAATGACCCCCTTTGTATTAGTGCCAATTCTAAAATTTGAAGAAAAAGAAAAAAAAATTATGATGATGATGATGTAGATGGAGGATTGTTTATATTGTTTGAAGCATAGTTCTTAATTTGAGTATATGTATTAGGGATTCTCCTTGTTCACATGTTTCTAAATCCATACAGAAATAAGGTTTTATTTTATGTAATGTCTGCATACGCCTCTTCCTATAAAAAAGAAATTAGTGCTGGGTAGATAGAAACATATATATAGAAATATAGAAATATATATATGTGTGTGTGTGTATTCAATAATTTCATTTCGATCGAATATGGAGTGGAGGGGAAAGGATATTTGGCTGCAGTGGATCAGGTGAACTGAAATGTAAACAGTCAACTAAAATGATCTCACCGTTCATTCATGCTGATGCTAATGGTTTATCCTGATTCCTGACCTACTAAGGACCGATGACCACATTAAATCACTGAATTTGTATTCATTTATTGGAAAGCAGGTAATCCTACTGCCAAAGAAATTGCTGTGGTTATATGGTGCGGCTGTGTATATATATAGGCAGGCGTCTACACATTCATATCCACCATCATTCCACTGGATAAATCTGAGAGATTTGCATATAAAAGACGAGATGGAGCGAAGGAGGAATGAGCTGCTGCTTCTTATACTTGTTATCATATGGGGTAGCTATGCAACTGCAACTAGAAAATTACTAACAGAAACCAAAAAAGGAGGCGACTCTTCAACAGGTCCAAATCCAACGACCATCACCTTCTTCATGCACCACATAACGGAAGGAGCAACCCCCACTGCCACTGCCAAGCCTGGACTTGGAGTTGGAGGCTTTCCAACAGGACTTCAAGCTGGCAATGGCATTGGCATTGGGATACCTGGGTTGCAAAGTCCCTTTGGAAACAACTTTAATGGTAATGGTAATGGTCCTCTGCCATTAACTATTCCAAGTGGAACCATTAATAGTTTTCCATTATTTGGTCAGCTTCCTATCCCTTCTACAACGGGCCTGGGGTTTGTTCCCAATGGAGGAGTACAGGGATTAGGCTCAGGCTCAGGCTCACTCACTCCTGGGCTTGGCCTTGGCGTTAATGTTCCAGGCATTATTAATGGCCAGCTAAATCCTCAGACTGGTCTAGTAGGGTTTTCCGGTGTCCCATATAATAATGTGATTGTTATTGATGACATCTTGACAGAAGGACCTGATATTTACTCCTCTTCTGTGCTTGGAAAAGGGGAGGGATATTGGTATCATATACCCACGGCTGGAGCGGAACTTGAAGATGAAGAGGAAGATCCCAATAAAATACTCTTGCTCGCCTTCATTGCCAATTTTGAAGGATCTGAATACGAAGGTAGCAGTATTGAATTCGCTGGCAAAGACAACGATGCTTTGCTCCAGAGGGAGATCGCAGTTGTAGGAGGCAGCGGCCTCTTCCACAACGCACAGGGTCATGCTCTCATCGAGACCGTTTCCCACACAGACGTTGAGACAGTGCTCAAGTTCACCGTCAGCCTTACTTATTAATGACATCCCCCACTTCTCTCATTATATTTTCTATCTTATTCTGCACTTGTTTCTGCATTATATTTTCCATCTTATATTGTACGTTTCACCGCTCAAATTAATTGAATTGTAATCTTGCTATGTCCACTCTTCAACACAGGAAATCCACCATGGCAGTGCTAACAATTGTATGTTCTGTAGCTCTATAATTACAATATTGTGGACTGTGAATAACACCATTACAATGCTTCTTCTTGCTTGCTGTCTTGCAACTTATTTCAACAACCTCAATACATTTCCTACCCTAATTTAGGAATCTTAGTACTATTGACTCCAAGATGTGATTAAAAAAACCCCAATAGGTATATTTGTTTGCATTCAATCTTCAACTATTATTTCATCTCAACAGAATACCTTGTCATGGATTTTCTAAAGTGTCGTTCTTCATGGTTCCCTCTCCATGGAATGAATTCATCAAGAATCGCTAAACCTTAAGTGTTGTTCTTCATGGTTCCCTCTCTATGGAATGAATTCATCAAGAATTAATAAATCTTGCGATGGATTAAAGATTTAATATTTTCACAGTTTATCAAATAGAAAATCAGTTTTTTGGAAAAAATTGTGTAATAAGTTTTTGGTCGACGTTTCTAATCACCACTTATGATTCATCACCAAAAATATATGTATATATGAAGAGTTGGGTTTCGTTATTCATATACACATTTATTCTTAATGATAAATCACATGTGGTGATTCTAAACATTGATCAAAACCTATGACATAGTTTTTCCAAAAAAAAACCAATTTTCTATTATGCCATGGATTTTCTTTAGTGTTCTTCCTCATGGTTCCCTCTCCATGGAATGAATTCGTCAAGAATCAATAAACTGTCTTTGTTTTTCCACTTCTTGAGGGTCAGGACCATCCTTTGTCTCAATCGTGCCTGCATCATTGTTTCTTTGTGTTTGATTCATGTTCTTGGCAGTGTATGATTTTTTGCTTCTACGTGAACTAGTGATTGTATTATGGTACAAGCGATTATTGATAAGGTTTAAGTTTTGGTCTAATGGGATCGTCTTAAAAGTGTTTTTTTTTTGAAAAAATAGGGAGTTTAAATTGTGTATATGGTATCGATCATCTATGTTACATATCACATATGTCATAATTCTACATGTTTTTATCTATTTCAATGGAATCATAAAAATCTCTCCTTTTTTCTATTTATATGGTGATTGAAACTAAAATTCTTTGAGTTAATTGAAATCTTATCAAATAAATAATTTATAATTATTAAATGAAATAGAAACAAGTTAAATATAAAAGAATAGAAATGATATATTTTTTTGTTGTGTATAATGTTGTAGATAATTTTTTGTGAATCAAGATGACCACAACCTAAAAATTAGAAATGATTAAAGATTGTCGTATACACTGTACACTTTAGTCAAGACATGTCTAGATCAAAATTTCAATCTAAACAAGATGTCAGAAATTAAAACCGAACTTCTAAATTTTGTTCATTTAGTTTCAACCTTCGTTTCCTTATCCTTAAATCTCACACTACAACACCCTATAACTACAACATCTAATTCTTTCTACTTTAAAGTATTAAGAAATAAAATGGATTTGGAGGCATTGTTTACTATGTTCACACCTCAACCTACATATTGGTACACTTCCATTATCTATGTAATACGAGATGTATCACATAGAATTGAAGTTACAATGCACCCCCATATATAAAATTAGGGTAGATCTATAAAGGTGTGGGATTTAAGTTGGAAATGAAGATGTCCAATATTTTTAAATTGTATTTTAAAAAAAACTTCAATTCACAATGTGTCATTAAAATATTTCAAAGTAAAATTCTAACTAAAGAATAATAAATAATATTTATTTATAAAATGGCCTATAATATTTAATTATAATCGATTTAAAATTTAAAGTTTTTTTTTATTGAAAAGTGCACTTTTATTAATATAAAAATATATAATACAATGCTAGTCATACAAAAAAGACAGGTGGAAAAGTCACACCCTAAAAGTAAAACCATACCAAACTAAACAAGTGCATATCAACCCAAAAAAGATAAACAAAAAAATAAATAATGAGCTCATTAAGTAGCAAAAATGGATATGGTGACACTAGAGGAAGAGGCAGAAGATTCTATGATTTTTATCCCCATCACCCTTGAGTAGGGGGATCCTCATCAACTAGTAAGGGATCCCAATCATCATTTTGTTGATTGTCTTTAGATTCATACTATCTAATAGGTGAAATGGAAAGAGTCAACTGAGGAAGTTTATCATATGGAGGCGAGGTCAATCTCCCCTTCCACCACAATTTTTTCTAGACCACTCAGTCCTACTATGGGGTAGGGAATACTAGTGAAAGTAAGGAAAGGGGCTCCTTCGACTACATTATCATCATTTATGAGATCATCCATGTTGACCCCCATGCCCATGCCCTTGAGGGGGAGAGTGGTGGTATGGGAGATCGAGACACTCATGATTGATAGCACATGTAACATTCCCCTAATCATCAAAGATAATTTTAAAGATGATGCAACTCTATCTAGACATTATTTGTTTGCCTCTAGATCTAGAGTGAACATTAGAAATCATAGTAACTTTGTTAGTTACAGATAATCTCATTTCCATATCTTCATGATTAAACATGCTTTAGTACTAGTTTTTCAAATCAGAAAAAGAATATCAACACATAAAATATACCCAAATATGTTGTACTTTGTAGGAAACAAGGTGGAATCCCCCAATAAATTCATTTTCCAAGTGAATAATTCAGACTAGGGGGCTTGAAGAGGGTGTGAATCCATCTCTAAGAAGACTAAGCATGAAGATAAAACCAAAAAAGGTGTTTAAAGTTTATAGGTGGTGGCAGGTAGGGTAGATGAGGGTTGAGACCCTCATGTCCCTAAGTTGGTCACCAATAAGAAAACCCTAATAAAGAATTCACCAAATAAAATAGGCATTCTTGGGATCAATAATAGCTACTTATTTATTAGCAAACTTTACAGACCATACATAAGGAAGAGATATAGGACTCCATCGATGGTCAAGGATTTTAGTTTTAATGTGGTGAAAAACCAACATATTATACCCTAGATAAGGAGAATACCAACTAAAGGGCATAGTTGTAGGCTAGTGCCAATCTTTTTACAAAGGTGTAAGGGATGTAACACTAATTTTTTGTAAGTACTCCTCATGTATAGAACTTTAGAACTTAGAAATAGACTCTACATATTCATTTTTAAGATTAAACTTAGCCTTCACAATATTCCATAGGAGTCAATCCCAGTTTATCTTACAAAAAAAATATCCAATCATTTCAATTTACTTATTGAATAGTCTCAAACCTTTGATCTAAGGGACCGTATCAAAGGGAACTTTGTGATAATTGAGTGTGGGAGACCATCATAAGGATTGAGAGTTTAGATAATCACCATTTTAAAAGCCTTCCCCCACCCAAATGAGGTGATGTTTGAGCCTCTCCCATGCCTTTCAAATGCTATGCATAATAAAAGTGGCATCAATCTTGATAGGAATACGGTAATTAGAAGGATATGTAAACCAATCCCTTGCTAGGAATTTTTGCCAAGAGGGAGCCTTTGCGAAATATAATGTATCAATAATTTTTTCTAGGATTCATTTCCTTCTAAGCCTTTGATGATCTATTTGAAATTGAGGGCAAGAGCTTAGTGTTTAATGCTAATAATCCCAAGCCCACAAAAATTTTAAAGTCAACAAAAAATGGCCCAAGAGACTATAAAAACCATGATGGCCTTCAAATTTATCCCATAGAGAGTCCCTTAATATTTTCTCCAACTTAGCATAAGAGGCATTAGAAGGAACCCATAAGGAAGAGTAATAAACATGAGTGGTAGTCAGGACCTTAGAATAAATCAAAACTTCTTTGCTAAAGTCAAGGGTTTGGTGATCTGTAAAGATTTTTTTTCAACCATTTTAATCACATAAGACCAAAAATTAGTGGGTGAGGCTCTAAATTTGAATGGAATGCCAAGTAATATTAATTGAATTCCCAAGAGAATCCACTTCCATTGATATCCCATAGACTAGGAAAGTTTGGGATAAATGCACTATCGATAGCATTGAGTCTTTTGCCATTAGATTGTTGGTTTAGAATCCAAATTTATTTATTATATTAGTTTATTTTATGTCTTGGTTGGTTCAAAGTAATTGGTTACATCCCATAGCCACCCGTAAAAAATTTATAAGCTTTTCCCCTATTTGTAAATATTAATTTGGAAATAATACAAGTTCATATTATATCAAATATTTAATTTACAATGTAATTTCTCAATTATTGTTCTCGATATTGGTGCCAATAGTGGTATCATAGCCACAAGAAATATTTGAAGAGGAGGATTTTATTTTTAAGTCCTATAAAAGTGACAAAGGAAAATACTACATAATACTCAGTCATCTTCTATGGTTTCAACTTGTGCTCAACAGTTTGTGGTTTTGATGAGGACACATCACTTGCATGAACCTCAAGTTAGTTCATCTGTAGTTAATCAAACATAGAAGAGAAGTAATCATAGTGGAAGTGATATTTTTAAATCTTCAATCATGTTGAGGTTGTATGGGGCTATCCTTTTTCTGGTATGGTGGTTTTCTTTATTATCCTTTTCTATCAAGCAAATTTGTTTCAATAGCGCAAAGGTAGAAATGGTGTTAAGACTCCTGCTACTTATTGTTTGTGCCATTATGGATTCATGCTATCCTTTTTCTGTACCTGCTTTGGTTTAGTCTAATAATCCTTCCAGATATTTGGATTATGACAATCAAGGATCAGTAAATTACAACGAAATTTCTCCTAGAGATCTAATTTTGCTAGGTTGAAAAATTGGCCATATAATATTAATTTTGCTTTCTTTTTTTTTTTTTTGAGAAACTATTTAAATCAAATAATCATGGTGGTATTGGCATAAAATAGAAAATCATAGCGTTATTGTGATTGTGCAAAATAGATCATGGTGTTTTTTTCTAATGTTGATGTGATAGGTTTTCGATATTGGCTTTCCCTTCTTAATTGCCTACATTCCTTTTTGGATTGATGCAGAATTATGGTATTTTCAAAAGTTGGTGAACCCCAAATTCAATGCAGTTTCATAATATTTTGTCTCCACAAAAGTGCAATTAAAATACTTGATTAAATATAAAGGTGAATGTAATATTTTAATTTTTTGTTTTCTAAAAAATCATGGTCATATGAAAAAAGGGAAGTCAAGGGTTCAACCCTCAAAAGTGCCAAAAAATATTTTTTACAAAGAGGTTATTTTAATTAATTATGAAAACTGGGAATATCTACACCTATCATGACCATTTTTACCATATCTTGAACACACTATCATATTATTTTGTCAAAGTTACCTTTTTGGAAACTAGACTCAGATAGATTTTTAATGAGTATAAAAAAGGATGGATCCATCATATATTGCTATGATATTTTAATTCCCATAAAATAGTCAATTTTTTTGAATTATCATTAAGGAGGGGTTTGCCTAGCCTAACAGATATGCAAAATTTCAAACTGTCATATCTTCTACATACAGTGGCCAAATTATTCATATTATCACTCTTTATTCATGGAAATAGATTTCTAAGAGAATCAACATGAGAAATGTTTTATTATGGCATGTGTAAATATGTTTTTTTACATATTTTGAATAAATTATGCATTGTAATGAAATCGGGTGCATTTTTTATGGAATTTTACACCCCAAGTTTTTCTCAAATGGTAAAACTATGTTGTATACATAAAATAAATATCATAAAAATGTGTTCCACCTCTTATGTTATTAGTGATTATGGTGTTACATTTTGTCATTTCCAGGGCCCTGAGGATCCACAAAGGTCGGAATATAATTTCCCTTCTCTAGTTCACTATTCACTTGGAGTATGGGTTCACTTCTAGGATAGAAATTTTTTTTTTGTGTAATTTACTTTTAGATTCGATTTCTATTCAATGTGTAGAAATGATTCTTGAGGAGTAGAGATAGTAATTTGAATTTATTTTTATGATACATAGCTTCTCACCTCTCACCTAATAGGGGGAAGATATTTCAAAGTGGAATTTGATCAGTCATTGGTGGTTGTTTGAGTCAATATTAGATTTGCTAAATTTTTGAGTGTTTAGCAAAGGCATGCATATAATGTTGGAAATTGTTGGGCATCTAAGAGATGTGTCATACAAAGTATTATAGGATCACTTGGATTGGTTACTGTGTGGGACTTTATGTGGGTTGATGTAGTTGGATAGGGTTTGAATGGGTTCTACTATAGTATAGTACAATGATCATAGGGGATGTGTAAGCCTTGATCGTGTTCATTAGCCTTTGTACCATAACTCACAAGGTGAGATTCTATATGGAGCATCATCGATTTGATCAATATGATGATGTACGTTGTGCCATCTTGTAGATGTAGCATAGATTCATTGATGACTTCATAGTCATAGCTCAATATCTTTATTATCTATACCCCTTTGTTTCAAGGGGGAGTTTGTAGGGTTTATGATCCAAAGTTGTTTATTAATTTATTTTAAGTCTTGGTTGGTTCATGAGAATTGATTACATCTTGTAACCACCCATAAAATCTTTATAAGCTTTTACCCTATTTGTAAATATTAATCTAGAAATAATACAATTTCATATTCTATTAAATATTTACATTACAATGTAATATCTCAATTATTTTTATCGATCTTGCTACCAACATGGATAGAAGACCTAAAATCAAGGTATAAAGTGTTGAGGCATTCCATAGAATTTTTAAAAGAATCCTCTTCACCTTGAAGGCTGAGAAAAGAGTCATATACAAAGTGTGTATTAATAAGTTGATAGTCTGAATAGGGGAGAGAAATACCCTTCACCAGACCCTTGTAAGCATAATTAGACAATAGATAACTAAATCCTACAATGGTAACCACATAAAGAGAAGGACCTAGAGGGAAATCCTATCTGATAAATTAATGAAGATCAAAGAATTGATATTGATTACCATTGATATTAATATAGGCACTAGCATTTTAAAAACACATATTGACAGGTTACACAAACATATGGCCAAACCTAAGAGCTTGAAGCATTACTATAATTAGAAGGAAATAAATTTGATCATGTGACTTCTCAAAATAAATATTGATAAATAAGGCTTTATTATTGGAAATCCTATCCAGGTAAATGCACAAAGTTGGGGGATAAAAAGTGCCCTACTCATGGGCATAATTTTCCTAAAATTTTAGAAATCTGAACTTCTATAAATAATTTGAGATATCTGCACTCCATTTTTGAAGATGGTGTAAGAACAAGAAATGTATCATTTCAAGTCCACTTTACAAAACACTATTTTTTTAAAAAAAATGGCTAAGTATAACTAGGTCAAACATCTAAATTTTGAAGAGGAATTCCTATTTTTTTTAAGAAAATAGAGTAGATAGATGGTTGTGTGGTGCACCATTTTTTGAGTAGTGTTTAATATTATTTGAATCCCTTTGGGGAAAATTTAGATAATATATTATAGTTTGTGACGTATATATTTTTATATTTTTTCAATTAGTACCTTTTTTATGAATTTTTCATGTAAATAGATATTAAAAACTGATTAAAAATGGATAGATGTTTATGTGATGTGCATAACCACCTCAAAAAAAAACCAGTTATTTTATTGAATGCATGTAAAATTAGGCCTAATTTGTGACCATATACATTGTTTTTCACTTGGATAAATGAAATACAAATTAAATGAACATCTATAGACATGTATGTTTTCGGCATGTAGTGGCCTAAAAAGGTATAGTTAGAAATGAACATAGTTTGAAACCTTAAATTAGTCAAAAAATTATAAAAATCATATTTTTGGAAAGAAGAGAGCATGATCGTCATGACGGTAGTAAGTTTTTTAATTTTCACATTGAAATTTGTAGTGTATTTAGTGATCAAAGTTTAATGTTGTTATTTTTATCATAGGTCTCAAACTCGACTATAGATTGATAGGTCCAAGCCTTAGGCTTAGGAATCCAAGCCATTCCTAAGCCAAAAGGCATGGGATTTCAATTAAAATTTAAATACCATGATTGAATTAATAACACAATTGAGTAATTAAATACATTACTAATATGATCATGTTACTTAATAATGTGATCATATTATATATTCACAATACCTAAAAACCCAAATTTGCATTTTGACCTACTAAAGGAGCCATTAGGCCTAGTAGTCTTAAGAACAAATTTTGGTTGATTAATATTATTGTTTTGGACCAATGTTCTTATCAATATTTGATAGCATTGAATGATAATTGGAGATGAATTAACCTATGAATCAATTTATTGTCCATTTGACATGAGTCTAATCTTTCTTAAAATGCAGATAGTCCTAGTTCATCTTAGATAGGGTCAAGAAGTCAAAAGTTAGTTTTGATGATCCACTAATCAAATCACTCATAATTTGGTAGATTTAACTTATATTTCATTTTTTACATGATTAAATAGATTATATTATCCAAAAATCAATTGGATTACAAGAATCCTTTGACTGAGTACTAATGGACCTAGAGTATTAGGTTAAAAAGAGAGTTCAGTGGTATTATAAATGTTTAAGGATTAGTTATTTGAAAGTTGGTATTTTTAAAATGGTGTGTTGGAATAATAACAATAAAATCAAGGGTCATTATATTTTCTGTCAAGAGTGTATACAGTCCTACAAGAGGCTAAATTTGGTTAAATCAGACTGTGTTAGTTTTTGTGGATAACTGGTGATGTTTAGAACATGTAAAAAACTTTTATAAAATTTGTATTATTGTCTGAGTCTTTGATAATATTATTGGATTCAATTAAGTGAAGTTATATAAGGATATACTTTCAAAGTATATCAATGTGTTAGTACCCTATTTGGCATATAAGAAGTTTTCTTTTGTCAAGTTTTGAGATATCACAAACATACATGAAGAAACATACATGCCTTATGATATAATTGATTTTATCATGAGATGGCATAAAATGAATTTTTAAGACCTATGCCCAAAACTTATCCTTTGGAGTACCAATCTAGCTATGCTTTTGAAGTAAATTGGGGCTATTTTAATCACCTTTAACTTAATTCCATGACTATAAAATGTGATTTGGGAGTTGATCAGATCCAATTTCATTTGCTTGGTTTAATTAAATAAACATAATTTATTTACATGCAAATTATACATGTAGAGAATGTGGTTTTGAATTCAATAAACTTAAAGTCATCAGTTAATGAATGCATATGTCGATTAGTTTAATTATGGAGGTAATTAGGGTCAAAATGAGCCATGTGAATGTATTTTAAATTATATCTTCAATGTGATTTTGAGTGAAATTAACCCTAATGTCATGTCATATATAATTAACCAAAGAGTTCATTCATTTAATATAGGATACATTTGATGCCAATTTGAACCCCTTAAAGAGCAAGATATGATTTGGGTCAAAATTAAAAGTTTGATTCTATCATGAATTGATCCAATTAGTCAAATTTTGAAATTAGGGGTGTGATTTTGGAAAAATTGATCCCCTAAACCAAATTTATGGCTCAATCAATAGTATAACATGTATGTAACTTTTATGGCTTAACTTACTCTACTTTTATCATAAATACAAACATGTTCAGGTAATTATCACAAATAGGTGAACAAGCATATCAAATTTTATTCAATTACCTTAGTGATTAGACCTTATATCTGATATCTTAAACCCTAAACCTTGTACCATTTAACTTAAACCCTAAACCTTGTACCATTTTACTTAAACCCTAAGCCATAAGCCCTAAACCCCAAACCGTTTAAATTGTAAACCCTAAAGCAATAAATTTAGCCCCAATTAACATCCTTTATATATAATAATAACTAGGTTCATAAAGATGAAATTGGTCAAAATTTCATCACTCATTACCACAATTGACATCGTAGGCTAAATATGTGATGATGTGGGGGCTAATTGATCCTAAAATCACATTCTTTACTCATAGATCTAGGTTCAAAGAGCTCAAATTAGCCTCAATCACCATCATGATTTTACATTATATACCCTAAAAATTATACCCTAAGCCCTAATACCTAAATTTACTAAACTCTAAATCATAAATATAAACTCTTTAAACCTTGAACCAATCATTTTAGCCCATATTAACATCATTTAAACTAAGAATTAAGTTCATATGGCTCATTTTGGCCTAAATCACATGATTGATTACCCCATTTCAATAATCCACTCAATTTACACTATGACATTGGGTATAATGACAACCTGAAAACACATTTTGTAGTCACAAATGGGTCCAAGTGATTTAAATTGTCCTCAATTATCTTTGTGATTGACCCTATGTACCCTAAACCATATATACATTAAAACCTAATCCCTAAACCATAAACCCTAAAAATTATACCTTAAATTATAAACCATAAACTTTCCCTATTTACCAATTGATTTAGTCCCAATTAATATCTTTTGTAGTAATAATTAGTTTTGAACATGGCATAGAGCAATTAGACATTATATACAGGTCCTTAAACCTAAACACTATGCCCTAATCCCTAATCCCTAAAACATAAATGGTAATTCCTATGCCCTAATGCCCACTACATGCTAAAAACATACATGCCTTATGATATAATTGATTTTATCATGAGATGTCATAAATTTAAATTTTTAAACCAATGGCCAAAACTTAGCCTTTAGAGTACCAATCTAGTTGTGCATCTGAAGTAAATTGGGGCTATTTTGAGCCCCTTCAGCCTAATTACATGACTATAAAATCTGATTTTGGGGTTGATCTACTCTAATTTCATTAGCTCAATTGAATAAAATAAACATGATTTACTTATATCCAAGTTATACATGTATAAAATGTGGTTTTGAGCTCAATAAACTTGAAATCATCATCTAATGAATGCAAATGTTGATTACTTAAATTGTGGAGGTAATTAGGATCAAAATGAGCCACATGAACCTATTTTAAATTGCATATGATGTGATTTGGAGTGAAATTAACCCTAATGGCATGTCATATATAATTAACCAAGGAGTTGATTCTTTAAATATTTAAGGCCAATTTGAACCCCTTCAAGAGAAAAGTATGATTTGGGGCAAAATCAAAATATCGATTCTATCATGAATTGATCCAATTAGTTAATTTATGCAATTAGGGGCATGATCTGGGAAAAATTGAGCCCCTAAACTAAATTTATGGCTCAATCGATTGTATAACATGTATGCAACATATAGATGGCATAATTGATCATACTTTTATTAGAAATGCAAACATGAAAGCAATTTTTATAAATAGTTAAATAAGTAGCTAAAATGTTCTTTAATTACCTTAGTTATTGGATCCTATATCTAATATCTTAAACCCTAAGCCTTGTGCAATTTAACTTAGACTTGAAACCCTGTACCATTTACCTTAAACCCTAAGCCATAAGCCCTAAATCCCAAACACTTTAAATTGTAGACCTAAACCAATAACTTTATCCCCAATTAACATCCTTTATATATAGTACTAATTAGGTTCACAAGGATGAACTTGGTCAAAATTGCATCAGTCATTAAGCCATAATTGATTTAATTGGCTCAATTTATGATGATGTGGGGGATAATTGAGCTCATAATCACATTATTTACTCACATATATAGGTTTAATGAGCACAAATTTTCCCTAATTGCCTTCATGATTGTACCTTATATACCCTAAAACCTATACCCTAAGCCCTAATCCTTAAAGTTCCTAATACCTAAACTTTAAACCATAAATATAAACTCTTTAAACCTTGAACCAATCATTTTATCCCAAATTAACATCATTTAGACTAAGAATTAAGTTCATATGGATCTGTTTATCCTAAATCACGAGTTTTATTTCCCTATTTGACTAATTCACTCAATCTACATGATGACATGGGGTATAATGACAACCCAAAAACACATTTTACAGTCACAAATGGGTGCAAGTGATTAAAATTATCCTCAATTATCTTTACAATTGACCCTATGTACCCTAAACTATATATACATTAAAACCTAAGCCCTAAACCATAAACCCTAAAA
Organism: Torreya grandis; assembly: GCA_037957365.1. Classification (NCBI taxonomy): domain Eukaryota; kingdom Viridiplantae; phylum Streptophyta; class Pinopsida; order Cupressales; family Taxaceae; genus Torreya; species Torreya grandis. Next base: position 957,416 of record JARHVA010005650.1, read on the forward strand.
ACTATAACCTAAATTGTAAACCATAAGCTTTCACTATTTACCAATTGATTTAGTCGCAATTAACATCCTTTATAGTAATAATTAGGTTCACATGGCATAAAGAGATTAAACATTATATACAGGTCCTTAAACCTAAACCCTATGCCCTAATTCCTAATCCCTAAAACATAAATTGTAATCCCTATGCCCTAATGCCCACTACATTCCATAAAAATACATACATTATGATATAGCTGATTTTATCATGAGATGTCATAAAATGCATTTTTTAAACCTATAGTTAAAACTTAGCCTTTGGAGTACCAATCTAATTGTGCATCTAAAGTAAATAGGGGCTATTTTGAGCCCCTTCAACCTAATTGCATGACTATAAAATGTTATTTTGGGGTTGATCAACTCTAGTTTACCCCAATCTCTATCATGATTGTACCGTATATACCTAAAATGTATATCCCAATCCCTAATTCTTAAAGTTTCTAATCTATGAACTCTAAACCATAAATATAAACTCTTTAAACCCTAAATCAATCATTTTATCCCAAATTAACATCATTTATATTAATAATTATCTTTTTAATGGGCCGTGTTTACCTTAAACCTAAACCCTAAACTGTATACCATAAATTGTAAACCAAAACTTTTCCCTAGCTGCCAATCAATTAAGTCCCAATTGCCATCCTTTGTAGTAACAATTAGGTTCACACATGGTATAGAGTGATTAGACCTTATAAACACCCTTAAACCTAAACCCTACATGCCCTAACCTCTACTCCATAAACCCTAAAACATAAATTGTAATCCCTAATCCCTATGCACTAATGCTTTAATCCCTAATCTATATTAATTATAACATGATCTCATTATTTAACAATGTGATCATTTTATTCTTAATATAGACAACACTTAGTTCTAAATTTCAATTTCTAACCCCAACTGAGTGTTAATAATAATGTGATCACATTATTCTTAATATACACTTCTCAATATGTATGTTGAAGCAGAACCTAGTATAATAAATAACACGATCATGTTATGTAATAATGAAATTGTGTTATTATTATTATAGGCTAAGATTAATTCTCAACATCTATTTTTAACCCAAATTGATAATTATATCCCCACAAACATTCTTTGCGTACTTATATCGGAACTATGGTACTTATGTACTTGACCCCACCTTTAAAAAGCTATCAATTTTCCTTGATGGGTGATGGATCACGTTCAAGGAAGAGGAAGATATTGAAGAAAAAAACTAGAGGAATTAGAATATTTGAGAGAGAAAAACAAGATACAAATTCTAAAACTTCATGGTAGACAAGGTATAAACCCTAATCTTGATGAACCAAATGACATAGATAATGAGCTAATTGATAATAATGAATTAAACAATGATTAAGTTGACCATAATGAATCGATTAATTCTAAAATTGACCATAATGAAATGAATAATAATGAAATTGACAATAATGAATTCTATAATGTTGTAAGTTTACATTCAAAGTTCCAAATTATTGATTTTGTTGATGATGAGTCTGTGTATGATGCTTTACCCCTTATGAATGACAAAAATTTTATAGAAATAAATAATGATCAAATTAAACATCAATAAAATTTCATGAAAACATATAATGAAGAAATAAACAATGAATAAAATGTCATCCCACCTCTAAACAATGTAAGTAATAATAGTGTGAGCTTGTTACAAAAAAGATACCTATTTCTAAATTTTTGGTCAAATTTAGGGAGAATATTGTTTATGAGTATGCAAGGCACACACGTAGGGTTATATGTTTGGATAAACATTTCAAGATAAGCAAGGATACATTACCACTTGCTTCAACTATTTCATTGGTTGATTTTTCTAAAAATTACACATTCAAACCCCAAATAGAAGTTCAATTGTAGTTTTATAACTCATCCCAAGTTTCCATATTTTTAATATATCATTCATGCATTCAATTGATAGTATAGAAAAATAATGGAAAATATTTAAGGGAGTACCATTTCTATATCAGATATGACCAATCACTTAATTCAAACTATGTGAAAGGTTGTTTTCAAAAGTTCTATGAACAGTTGAGTTATAGGAACACTAATTTCAATCAACATTACATTTGGTTAAACAATTGCACATCATAATTCAAAAATGCATGGATTTTTTACTAGTTGAGTAGGATGCACATTACCACTAGTGTAGGACACATTTTGAGTTTCACTAAGGCCTGCTATGGAAAAGGGGAGCATGATGGTGTTAGAGCATGTGTAAAAAGAGCTATTGTAAAGGAGGAGTTAAAATTTAAAGAGGGTGTTCATTTGACAAATGCAAAAACTATGGTTGAATGGTGTAATGAGAACATGTGTCATGGTATTCAACTAAATTATACTATTCATAGACTTTTCTAGTTAATGGAAGAAGAACACTTAGAAAAGTATGAGGATAATATGACTCTAATGGGTTCAAATGACTTCCACTCATTTCATAGCTCAAATGAAAATTATTTGAATGTTTATATGAGACACTTATCATGTTTCTATTATACATGAGTGGACTCTGTTTGGAATGAGTGTGAGTCATAAGAGTGGGT
>JARHVA010005650.1:965000-1141024 GCA_037957365.1 Torreya grandis
ATACAATAAAAAATCATTTAAACATGCACTTATTGCAAGCTTATGGTCCTATTCAATCTATTTTTGATGCTCAAACAAGTCAATGGCAGGCTCAACTATTCAAATAGGCATCTGAAATATGAGAGAAACATGAGAAGTTTCCCTACTAATCATCTGACTGGGACTATCAGATGTCATAGGACAAATTTTCATACACAATACATTCACATAAGTTATATTTAACCCAAATATGCAGTAAATTTTTTTAAAACAAGTCTATTTTTACAATTCAAAATTACAAGTTAATATATACATCTATCAGTGCCTATGTAGATGACATTGCAACAACAATGCCTATGTCTATCTCAGCTCGTAAAGAGTAAGGAGTGTCTACTTGAGCCATAAAATATTCGTGTAAATAAGGTATCACTTAATTTTATATAAAGTATCAAAGATATATATGGCAATGTATTTCAACATGCATATCATGAAAAGATAATGTAAACCAAGAATCATGGAAGTGTAATTGTCATATAGCATGAAATGGCCAAGAATAGAAATTATTTTTAATTTTGGAGGTAATATAAAAAAATTAATACATGTAGGAAGTGTGAGTGGAAGAGTAGGAAGTGGAAAGAATAAAATCACTTCGACAAGGCAAAGTTAGGGAGAGAAGGAATAAGTGACATATCAAAAACTTTGTCCTTAATTTTAAATCTTATTTGGATAGAGTAAAATGTAAATATGTGTATAGCATTTTATGATAAATATTTTGGTTTTCATATCTCTAGTTATAGAAGATTCAAGTCAGTAGTCTACAAATTCAAAGTGGTGAAACTTAAGTTTCAATTCTCTATCTTCATGTACAATTAGAAAGAAGACAACATAGTCAATGTAAAGTGTCATTATAAATTATTGAAATATGAGTAATGGATAGAGGAGATATATGAAATGAATTTAAACACATTGAAATTCTAAATACTATGAATAAAATTCAAAATGCATGGGAAGACTATATACAACCCAATGAGTAACAATTCTAAGTTTGTATAGTCATAAAGAAAGACCATATAGAGTTTTTGGAAATAGAGTTGAGGATTTAAGTTATTTTTAATGATGTAGGATTTTTTTTTTCATGTGTGTGACTCTTTTAATTTATTTAAAATGAAGGTAAATTCTCTTAAAGGTTGATTTTGTCTTATTTGTTGACATAGTCATCTTGGAAGGGTGCATAAAATATATAAAAGTACATTATGGGAGTGATTTAGTATTCATAAAGGAAAATTAATAGTTTGAGATGATTCATGGGGTAAGAGAAGATCTATTTCAAAACTTATAATCTTTTATAAGGGTCAAAAGGTCATTCTAGCTCATTTATTATCCTCTCGAGTAGGTGCAAGATTGAGATAACACAAGTTAGGGTTTAAAACTATAAAATTAGATAAAAAGTGATTTAACTAATGAAAAATCATTAAATTTTATGAGAAAGTATATTTATTTATGAGGAAGAGGCTTTTGAAGTTTTAAAGTTGATTTGAGTCTGTATGGTATAGTTTCATAGTCAATAGCCTTTAATTAGGCTCAGGAGACCTAATTAGTTTTGAGGGGTATTTAGTTAAGTGTTCTCTAAAGAGAGTTAAATTATAAAAGTACCTACATGAGATATGTGATGTAAATGGTTATATAAATGTTTATTTGGTTTGGTTGTGAGATTTTTAGTTTAATCACAACAAGGAGGTTTGCCTTGAAAAAGGGCTAGTAGAATAAAGGTGTCAAAGAGGAAAGAAGAGTTATGTGAAGAGTTTAAGCTTGGCGGTTATGTGGAATGGTTGGATGCATGAAATTATATTTAGTTGAGTAATTAGATGTTCTTATGAGTATTGTGGAAGGAAAATATCAAATTAGCATCAAGACATTGAAAACACATAAGAATATTGTAAAGAACAGAGCAAAGATAAAGAGAGAAAACATGAAAACATAGTATGAATTAAGGAGGTTGATGTTAAAAGTAAATTTTTCAGAGGTATTTGATTATTAAAATGACTTCAAGTAGAGAAGGAGGATTAAGTGAGTAAAAGGAGGCTTGAGATTCATTGAGTAGGCAAGAGTGAACAAGAAAGACCTAGTAAATACAAAGTGATCAAAGAGATAAAGAGGTTAAAGACACAAGACAAAGAAGGACAAAAAAATATCAGAGATGGGTATTTGGAATATGTAAGTGTGTGTTTCCATCCATATCAGGAAATCTTATTATAACCTATGCATCAAGATAATTGATAGATAAAGTTAACTTAAACTTACAAGGAAAATATACATAAATTAAATGTACATATAGAATAAGTTTAACTCAAAATTTTGCCTTTGTATAAGTAAAAGGTATCATCCTAAAAGAGACAGATGCAGTAATGGATGAGTCAATAGATAGATCCAAATATGTAAGCAATGGCTACATCAAATCAAATGATGCAAATATCAACTATGATGAGGAAGGCACCTTCACCTCCTACAACAAAAAAATGACATATATATTATTTAATTTCTATGTAAATTAATTATTAGCTAAAATAAATTTTCAAATATAACTTAAATTTAACATGACATTTATATAAAATATACCTGCATCTATGTAGTGGCTGATGTCTACATACCAAATGTGCATTTTAAAAACTCATCAGTCATAAGAATATTATCCAATCCCTCTAAACCACTAGTTCCATTGTCATAATAAGGTATAATTCACATAGCTCTATAGTAACTATAAGGGTGGGGTAAAGTATGCACACTAGGTGGCATATCTCTAGCAAAGGTCTATAAGAGCCTACTCGTATGTTGAATGAGTGTATCAATGAACAAACTAAGAGCATGTAGAGTGTTGATCTCCATGATCTACTGAACTACAAGTGGGATCTCAGGCTCAAGTGGCTTTTATATATATATCCTCATAGGCCAATTAGGTACATGATGTGCACCTATTCGATCTTACACAAAACCTTTCCCTTGACCTTGAAACTCATTAAAATCAAAATAGTTCATAATCTCCTTGAGTAAAAACTCATAGTAGATTTTCCTCAAAAAATACAATGGAACCTCATGGTTGTTACATGGTGGATTATCAAATACCATCCACCATCGATCCCAAAAATTGGTTGTGATTAAGTTATGTTGGCAGGGATGGATTGGAAAATGTTTAGCAATTATGGGAAATGGGGCATTAATGGGTAGGTCAATGAATAAGGCACAAATGGAGGATTTTGATATTTATTTATTCTTGACCTCATGTGCTAATAATTTTTTAGCATAATAACCCCTACAACTATCTTGATATGAACTCCATCTATTAATTTGACTTGTTATAGAGTTAATTTGACCTAATAATGTCTATAGGGAATTGGATAGATGTATATGGTGGGGGTTGGTGGAAGTGGAATCCATCATTATCTAAATTAATTCTTCAATTTCAAATTTATTTTCCATTGTGTTATTAATTATAATCTCTTAACTGCCTAGGGGATTTTGTGGACCTGTAGGAGGGTTAGGTGGATGGATAGAAGGTGGAACAAGAGGGAATTTTGAAAGGTTAGGTGGAGGGTTAGGAGGGTTATAAGGATGGGATGTTTAGAAAAAATCAAATTACAACTAAAAATTACTAAAATTACTAAAAATTAGGGTTAAACAATAAAAATAATGAAAATTTAGGTTTAAAAATTGTAGATTTTTAGCACTTACCTTTTATATGTGGTGGCATCATCGATTAGTAGCTTCTTAGGTGAATTTAGAGACATTCTATCAATATTTTATCACTCTCACACAAAACATGATTGTGGAAGGCAAGGATAGGAAAGGAAACTTGAATGCAAAATGATGAATTTGGATTCAAGTTTCAGTTTTTTTTTTGTAACATGATTAACATGATTGTGTTATTATTTAAAATAATATGATCGCATTATGACTTGGTAATTACTAATCCATAATTTAAACAATGTGATTGTACTAATTAATTAATGCAATCATGTTATTTATTAACATGATCACATTACCAAAAATTTCCACAAAATTATCCCCTAACTCTGTGTACTTACCCAACCCATTCTATATCTTCCCAAATAGTGATGGCATTATCTAGAATGTATCTATGTTAAATAAACCTTATTTTATCACTCCTAAAAATTAAGGGGAAGAAGTGTTTAATTATGAAGGAAAGAACTTTAGAAATAATTTTATACTACAAACTAAGAAAGGTGATGGAACTAGATAAATATAATAAATTCATGGTCCCCATCCTTTGGAATAAATTTGATGTTTCCTTGATTAATGAGAGATCTCAAAGAGTTGGAAAAAATAATTTCAGAATATACTTTATGAATATCAAGACCAACAGTATCCCAAAAGGTTTAATATAACTCACAAGGAAAACCATCAACTACTAGGTCTTTTTTCATTAGCCATCTACGTAACAACTTCCTTAAGATCACTAAAGATGAGAGGTATATTGTAATCAACTCTTTTTTCTTCAAAGAGATTACACAATAAAACATCAAGGCATTGAGAGAGCGTAACTTCATGAGCAAGAGTTAAAGGCTAGGTTAAAAATAAACCATGATAATGATTAACAAAAACATCTAAGATATTATAAAATTTGGAAAATCTAGACGAAGCATATTTAATGGATTTGATTCTATCTGCAGCTTGCCTATATAGAAGGAGAGAAAAAAATATTTGGTCACTTTATCTTTAAATTTTAACCAATGCATCCTAAATTTGAGTTGTGCTCATATAGATTTTTATGCCTCCTCAATTTAGATTTTAAGTCTCCAAAAGGTTGTTTGAGCCTGAAGATGAGAATTAAAAAGAAAGGCGTCAATCTCTTGTGATACCCAAAGGTACTCATGGTTTGTGGCATGATGCAAACATTGTTGAAATATAGTATCTTTCTTATCATATATTCAAATAAAATTAGTGGTTTAAGCAATGGTATTAGCCAACTAAGAAATCCAACCACTATCTCTAAAGGGTTTGAGAACTAGGTTCCAAATTCAAATAATTTTCCCAATAGTTCACTCATGTCTATAATGAGTAGTATTGAGATAAAAGTTTGATTTATGTGATTTAACCTGAGGAGTGGTCCATTTAAAATTAAATAAAATAAGATGATAATATAAAAAAAAGTTTTCTAATATCATCGTTGTCAACTAAAAATACATAGAAGCAAATAAAAAAGGTATTATTCAACAAGCAAAGCTTGATCAAGATGCTTAAGTAATTTATCTTCTCCTAGGTGAAAATTAGACTAGATGAATGAGATGGAATATAATTATCTCCTCTAGTAGGGTTATGATCAAGCACCATGATTTTATTACGCATGTAAAACCATGCCTCCCACTCTCTATCACACTAACACATGATAAAATGGCCTTTTTATCTTCATGGAACTTAACCATGTTGAATTCACTACATAATATCTAACGGGAATTTATAAGTGAATCAAATGGCCATATCCTAATAAACATTCTTTACACTACATCATTAGACATATATAGGTTAGCAAGGCCAAAAATGTGGTTATCAAAATCAACTAGTGTCCATATGGCCCAATGGGTGGGGTTTGATCCCTAGGAAATAATATTTTGAGAAAGCTTAGGTCCCAATAGAGTTACAACACCACCATGGATAGGATAATGATAAGTGGCCTTACATAAATTCTTGGGCCAAATAATGTGAGTAGCAAACTAAAAGAGGAAGTCAAAAATTTTGAGTTCTTGCATGTGAAAAAAATCATATTAATTTTTTTACAACAATTCTTGCCCATATACTTACATCCCAGATCAGTAATGCCTCAAACATTCTATGAATAGACTAACATTGAGAAACATCAAGATTCATATCATTACCCTCTAAAATGTCTAATAAAGATATGAACTAATTGAAATCCACATCACTTGCATTAAATCTCTTAGCTTAAAAGGATACTATTTCTTTGGTACATACTCATAATGCATGGCAAGGAGGGGCTACATGAGTGAAACAAAATAGATATATGTTTGAGATTAATGAGTTTTACCTTGAAATCTGATATTTTTACCCCTAAACAGGGTTGTGAAGAAGGAGTCAAGCTAGTATAGGATGTGGGATAAATAAAATTAACAACCACTTGAGGAGAGTGGGAAATAGGAGGTAGTGCCTTAACTTGAGTAGGATTATATGTTTTTATAGTTGATAAAAAAATATCTAGGACCAACTATGGGTCCATACATAGTGGGTTAGGGTTTGGCATTATCCCAGATTGATTTAATTTTCTTATTAGTGACTCTGTTCCAACCATCAAGATTCCAATTTTGGGTTTTGGACTTAAACCCACTTTTGTCTTTAGGATAAACATAAGTGGGGAACATTAAAAATCACTCTCAAATCATATGATCCAAGGATTTTAAATCACACACTATGTGAATTTAGTCATTTCTAAATTGAATCTCAATGGAATCCTTGAGATCTTTAGCTAGGTCAATGTCCACACAATTTCTTTTTTGAGGACATGATACATATAAATTTGACTATTGATGGTAGTTAAAATTTCCTAGGGGTTTAATTATCTAGTCAAAAAAATTCATAGGTGGAGGGGTAAGTCATAAAATTCTATCCACATTGGGATTTTATGTTTGCCTTGATCAAAGACCTAAAAGTCTTGAGTCTAATGAGAAACACCACTAGTGTGTTGTGATTAAACCAATGGCCATGATTAATAATATATTTTTAATGTTTGAAGTTAGTGATATGAAAAATTAAAAAACCCTTGGTAAGGTTCTGGACTCCTAGTTTCACACCATGTACTTGCCAACAGTTATGGACCCACTACTTTAAGAGGCTCTTAGGAGGGACTCAACCCATAAAGTATGAAACCAAAGTGAAATTTTAAAAATAATTGTAGGATCTATCACACTTAGGTAAATCAAGCATAACATTAGCTAAAGGAGAGTCTAGGTCAAAATAAGTACCTTTAATAAACCTTCAAAACAAATTTACATGATTATTTTAGTGCTATTATTTCTCAGACTCACATTGGCTATCCCTAAATCAATTGATGGATAAATGGTGGTAGCATACATTTAATAAAGGTTTTTTAAATTGATAGAGTTAATAATAATAATATTCAACCAAGATCTCCATATGTATCTATTATCACATCCATGAAGCTAATGCATTTCACACAAAGAATAAACTATCTATTATCCATAAATAGATCATACAATGCTAAAATTGTTCTCCATCTCACTTAGCCTTAGGTATAAAGGAACATTTATAGGAGTAAGGTGGATAAATAATAATTATAACATGCATGTGGGACTAACTTCCCCAAAACATGTGTAAGAAAGGCATCAATCCAACATCCTCATACATGTGGGATAAACTTTCCCAATGTACATAAAAAATATCAAAGCATGCTAACAACTATTGTGTAGGAAAAACCATGAAATGAATAATCCTACACTACCACCACCCTCCCCCCACCCCACCTTAAGTACAACTTAGGTGGGTAGCAAAAATGGGTGCCTGTAACAAGGCTTGATGAAGGACCCATGTGCAAAGGATCTCTCATAAAGTGGAGAAAAAGAAGAAAACCCATTGGAAAGACTCCTTAAAAGATATATATATATATATATATATATATATATATATATATATATATATATATATATATATATATATATATATATATATATATATATATATATAAATATAAATAATGCCTCCCAAACATGATGGTGAAGTAGTCCATACTCCAAGAACTCAAAATTCAAAAAAGAATCAATCTACATGAGTGGTCTGAATCTGCTACTTGATCACAAAAATAACTGACAGCAGGTATCACCAAAATAACTTCAATCAAGAATGCTATCAGTGGTATCAAAAGTGAAAAAGAGTATTTCTTGATGCAAGGGACACTCAACACCTAAAAAGTAGGATCTAAATGGGTGGAGTGGATGAAATAGGTTTGCATGAATGGTATAAATCCATTTTTTGAACATCAAATAAGATGACATTGTATGCACCATAATAGCTCTATAACACATTAAAAGAGACTTCCAAATTGTAAAATAAAATAAGATAACATTGGGATTCACTAGAATATCTAAACTTCAAGTTGTGAGAGACTATCAACTATAAAAAAAGTGGTGTCAAAAATACATATAAGGTCTCTCAAATAAGATGGAGGTAGTGGTGATGAGAGAGATTGGAAACTAAAATAGTAGTGGGCATATAATCTTAGGTACACATGCATGAAGGTATAATAAGATGTAAAAAAAACCAATGGCACTTTATAATTTAGTGTGAGTACAATATATCCTGTACACAAAAACATCAAATGAAAACAATGAAAACACTTAGTTTCACTAGAATAACTCTAAATAAAGAGACTATCGACCTATCAAAGAGGCCATTTTAAATTATGAGAGTTTATCTAAAAATAAATGAGCAAATAAGTATCTCTATAAAATAAGGCAAGGTGTTAATAAAGGGGCCTTGATGGAGACACAATACAAACTAAAAGTGTGTCAAAGAGTTAGTTTCCAAAAAAATGATAACCTACAAAGTACATGGAAATAAATGTTAGATTCAGCTAAAAATGTGTCCCAGATAGTGCAAAGTACAATAGTGTACAAAAAATCAAATCCCCATAGATAAATGAAGGTATACAAGGCTAAAATAACAAACCCCCTATGGTTTTCATTATATAACCCCCCCCCCCCCAAAAAAAAAAAAAAATTTAACACTCTATATTTTAGTGCATTTTTACAAAATGAATGACATCAATAGAGCAGGCCTAAAAAAGATACACTTTTGAAAAAATAACACCCAGTTTTGAGTTATCAATTAAAAGATATAGTTTTTACAATGTTTTTCTATCATAAATGGGTCAAAAATAGAAAATTGCACCAAAAAATATTAAATGCTTGGAGAAAATTAAATTCTTTCTCCCATATCTAGAAAAAGTGGATTTGAAACAAATTTACAGCAAAAGGAAAGAACAATCCTCCACACTAATTTTTCCCTTTAAATACAATATTTGATTTATTTTTGTATTGATTGTGTATAAAAAATCTACAAAAAAATAGATTTGTAGGTTTAAATTTAGATCCCCATATCTCCTTTGATACTAATCAAAACCATTATTATCATCACTTTATGGAAACCTTTCAAACTCATTGTTTTAGAAGCAAAAGAATTTTTTGAATCAGATACTTATGTGAGGAGAAAACTATTATACAAGACAGTCAATTTTTTTTGAAAAAAATGTTATAATTTATACAAAAGAAATGTATGGCCAACACAACATATTTAACCAACTCAAATAAAAATCATTATAACTGATTAGATCTGAACACAATAGATCTAAGCATACTCAAAACTATAAACCCTCCATAATAGAGGTGTTTTGAATATGAATTAAAAAACCTAGATCTAAAAAGGAACCATACAACTTATTTGAGGAGTAGACACATAATGTGAAAAACGGCAGTTTGGAAAATGGAAATTGGAGACCACTCTAATACCATAAAAGGAATGTCAACAAGATCATTCCAAGCCAAAGATCTAAAACATTAACATCAAAAGCATCACAAGAAGAGTTGTGAGAGATAAACAAATGATATTCAATGACAAAGACAATATCATATAATATAAAAAAATAAATTTATTATTACAAAGGAGAGGTTTTGCATAAATTGTCAAAGAAATACTAGAAATAAGTCAAACTAACTAATGTGGGGTAAATCCATAAAAGGACAAACTAGCAAAAAGATGAAAACTAGCTATAGAACTTAGAAAACATGAGAACCTACTCTAAAAAAAATTCCAAATAGATGAAGTGCTAGCTTGAATGAGTGTAATAAATACACAATTAAAATAGACTAAATCTTGCCTAGATCCACTATAGATTGGTGGTGTGATAGGTAGGGAAAAACCCAAAATTTTTGCATACATATAGCACCTTGTACAGTTCCTCCTTCACATCACCCTTAAAATTAGAAATGCTTAAAAAAATGAATAAATATAAGTTAAATTTTATATTATAATATTATCCTCCTTCCCAACTTCCAACAACTATTACTAAAAAAATAGGATGCCTAGTTTGCCCAAGGGAAGATGTTTGCATGCCAAAATAAAATCTAAAAAATGTTCATCTAAGTTATTAAACAATTGGTAAGTATCAAACTTGGATATATAAAATATTATATATGTTAATTAATGCCTTATGCTTCTCTTTCTACTTCAAAAACATTAATTTTTTGAAATCAAAACATGGTACATGACATTTGTTTAGAGGGAGATGAAAAAATATTCTCTACATGTTTTACTTTTCATATAACCGTTAGTTAGAAGATTTGAACAAAGATTACTTGGTATGGTAGAATACAACATCCTTTTCCAATCACTTAGGAGCACATGTATTTTGATATAAAATTTTATATATTAATTTATGACTAATGTTTTTTTCATAATTGAATTTAAAATTAAATTATTATTATTATTTAGAATTTAATTATGTTAAATTCATTATTTGTAAATTATCTTCATATATTTTGGTAATATATACAAAATAAAAATACTCAGTTAATACTCAGTAATAATCATAAGGTAAAGAGACTCACTTACAATGCAAAACCCTTGAGCATATATTAAAAAAAAGAGAAATAATGTAACTAATTCACCTTTGGAGTTTGATATTAGTATTTTACAAATAGTTGATTATAAATATATATATTCAATTTTTTAAATTTAAAATTATATAATTGTGATTTATTTAAATTATATAATGTTGTTTAATTTGGCCTTGTGTTTTCCTATAATATATCTTTCTTTTCCATAAAAACTAGAATAAAATAAAAATAAGTTTAAAATATAGGATAAAAACACATGGGCAAGGATGGGGAATGATTTTAAATTGATGGTTGGGAAGGAAAGAGCAAAGGGATATATTTTTTAGGAAGATGAAAATAAAGGAGAGGAATATATGACAAAAAGAGGAAGGACTAGGGTTAGAGATCCAACTGACTTTCCAAAAATCCAAATCAGTCATGGTGAGTTAGTAAATTTAACTCATAGAGCTACTGTCTTCTTTGGTATAAAAACTTCTCTTGTTCTTAAATGACCCTTTCTTGCCTTCATACTTCCTAAAGCTATTTTTTCTCTTGTCAATCTTATAAAATTTCTTATCCTCACTATTATGTTAATCATGTTCATTCTTATCCTTGTTAGATCACTTGGATGCAAAGTGACCAATATTACCATAGTTAAAGCCCTTAAATGGAAACTTGCCCTTATACTTACCTAATATTTTTCTTATTTTTTTGATAAATATGGATTCTATCTTGTCATCATAAATGTTAGTATCAACATCATCCTTTACCTTCCTACCTTGTAAATTATTCTTAGCTTTGAACACACCTTTCTTCTTGAAAGGTATTCCATCACTTATTCTCATTTCATAGGTAGTCAAGATACCAAGAAGCACATTCATATATAGTTTGTTGAGATATTGGATCTCTTCCAAAATAGAGACTTTTGAATCAAAATTTGTTAATGATCCTAATATATTTTGTAATACTATTGATTCTTCCAACCTTTTTCCTAGACCTCTGATGACATTTACCACTTCATCTACTCTTAACTGATAAGATGCAATGTTTTCATCCTCCTTCATACTCAAACTTTCAAACTGCCTTCATTGGGTCTATAATTTTTCCAAATTGTCTTTGGTATCTCCTTTATTTATGGTTTGTAATTTTTACCAAATTTATTTGGTTGAATCACATTGCATGAACTTTACAAATTCTGCCTCTCAAAGACCACATAGGATGGCATTCATTACCTTAGAGATGCTTTTACTTGCCTTCTTAACTATTGCATCAATTAGCATTGTAAGAGGTGGAGTTAATCCATCAAAAACTAATTTCCATATGTCATAACCCAAGTACATTAGATAGGTCTTCATTATAATGCTCCAAAATGCATAGTTAGTCCCACTGAAGAGAGGGGCCTTGTTGTTATGCCATGAACCTTTGGCATGTCTAGGAATACATGTGGCTGACTTGTGGATTACATACCTCTTTTATATTCTCATTATATTTATTTATTTTATTAGTTAGGTCAGCTTATGAAATAACCATGGTTAAGTAGACTTTATATAAGAGGTTGTGGTTAGTCTTTGATCATCATATTAATTATTCTACTCTTCTTGCAGTGTTGTGGAGGTTGCCCCTCAAAGTAGCTCTACTATATTATCCAGTATTATGATATATTATTAATTATTATATGTGATATATTATTAATTATTATATGTGATATATAATTATTATATGCAAACATATAATTAGTTTCATTACTAGAGGTATTAGAGCTTCAATTTGGATGAGTTTCTTATGACATTTTTTTTGGATCTGGCAAGGCGCAACTTCTGTAAGTAGGAGTGAAAAAACATAACATATCCTCTCATCACTAATAGATCCAATCCTGGTGTAAAATAGATTTTTCCAAAAGTATGCATGCATATTTTTTATGGTAAGGATCCTCTCACTTGTATTACCCAAATTAATAATTTATTTGATCTACACCAAACTCCTAGTTCTCAAAAGGTGATAGTGGTGTCTCTATATCTGGAACCTGAGTAGTTCATTTGGTATCGCTAGTTGTGTGCTCATAAAAAAAAGAATGGTGTTCTTATTACATGTTATTTTTTCATTGATGAGTTTTTGACTCATTATAAAAATAATGTCTCTGATAAATACTTTAGCCAGTTAACCAAAACGTGTCAAAAAGTAACTATGTAGGATTATATTCATCAATTTTAGAATCTATCCTTACAGGTGGAAAACATAATTAAGGAAAATTTGACTAATCTTTTTCTAGGTGGAATCAAATATAGCATCCAATTGGAGGTTTAGATGTTTAATCCATTGTCTATATCAGAAGTTATCCTAAGGCCATGCAAGATAAAAGAAAAAGAGATGGTCAAATGGAAAACTTTCACTACTAGTCATGATCACACTTTTTTAGCACCATTATTTCCTCAACCCACCAGATTGACACCTTATAAAATTGAAGAGAAATAAGCCAAAGGGTTGTGTTATGGGTGTGACGATAAATGGATCAAAGGACATCACTACATTGAAAAGAAGTTATTTTACATCAAAGGTACCAATGAGGATGTAGATGATGAGGAGGCAATTGGTGAGGATATAGAAGGACCTAAGGAGGAATCTAAAGACTCTTAGTCTACTATTTCTTATCATGCCCTTTTAGGTATTAGTAATCCACAAACTCTTAAGGTGGTGGGTTTCCTTAAGAAATAGGTCATTGTGTTGATTGATTTTGGGAGCATACACAAATTCATCAATAGTAATTTGGTTGCTTATTTGAACTCTTTCATTTATCCCACTCTAAACTTTTAGGTAATGATTTTAGATGGTGTTAGTATCAATTGTTCAAGAAAATACCATAATATTAAGCTATCCATGGGAGACTACCTATTAGATTCTCCTATGTTTGTTATTCCCATGGGTGGAGCTAACATAGTTATAGAAGTATAATGACTCACCACTTTGGGCACTATTTAGATGAATTTATAGGAAATATTCATGTGATTTCATTCTAAGGGAAGTAAATTTGAGGTAAGGGGATTAAGGGATAAATATCCACAAATTGTTATCTCCAATCAAATGACCAATATTTTTTGAAAGTGTGTTAAAGGATTTATGGTTCACTTATTTTCCATTAAATTCCAACCAACTCAACCATCTGCACCTCCTGATCTATAACAAGTGATTGATTCTCATTCTATTATTTTTTATGACATGCTAAAATAACTTTCATCTAGCCACACACATAATCATGCCATCAAACTTATTCCTAGTAGTACACCACCCAACATCAGGCCATACATGTATCCCTACACCTAAAAATTTAAAATTGAAAAGATGGTACAAGGGTTGTTTGATGCAGTAATCATTCACCATAGCCAAAGTGAATATTAGGACTTATTGGTTGAGAAACCTCCTTATAATTGATGAATAAGCATGATAGTTTTCTAGGATCTCCTTTAAGTTGTTAGGATTACTTCAAAGGACCAAGATATGATACCAATTTTTAGAATTATAATTCACTAGGGGGGTGATTTAGTTACCTTAAGATATTTTTACAATTATACATTATGTTTCATTAACCATCAAAGCATTAGAGTGATCAATAAATGTATTAATAACCAATCACATAAACATGAAACAATGAGCATAACGTAATATGAGTGAGAAACCCTTAAAGGGAATAAAACTCACTATGAATTTTACAATTAGACTATAGTACTATAAATGTTTACAAAATATCAAATTATGTTGAGCACCAACTCAATTTGGACCACCAACCTTGTTAGGGGTGTGGGGGAAATCCAAGAACAAACACACCTGTTCTAATTCCACCTGTTAGGATCTTGCTCCTCAGAAAGAGCACAGTATGATTACCAAATATAAGCAATTGAATATGCGGAAATAACTAGAAACACAAGTAACTAGAATTCACCAATAGCACAGAATATGAGAGACAATACACTATCTTGTATTAACACTTTACAGAAAAGAATACAACAAAGAGCCGCCACACTCTTCCACCTTACAGAGGTTTGCCACACCTCAAGTGTACATTAATTATTCACACACACACTCTCCTACACAAAAAATGGTCCCAACAACCAACTCACACACAAAATTGGTGTTCACCTCACCAACCAGTCAGTAATAACCCTGCCGGTACACCAAGCACTCTATAGTACTTCAAGTTGATCTCCCATGAACCTGCAACCTGCAATTCAAAGACCAAACTCACATGTAGATCTCCTATGAGATTGCAACAACCTGCAACTCAATGATCTTACAACTAGAAGGAACTCTTCCTTTCTATCTCATACATTATACAATACATGCCAATGGGTCTATAAATAGATCCCTAACTCAAACAATAACTTAGACTCTTAATTTAGACAATTATCCTCGCAGCCCAAGACTCTAACTAGTCTTAACATGCAAACTCTTCATTCACTTAACTAACTGTCCATGAAACGAGCAGTTCTAAAACACACAGGCGACTGACGCCGGTCCCTACTTGTCTGGTTCTGTCGACGTCGGCCGACTTCCTACCGTCGCCGGTGGCCTTCTGCACTGGTCTCGACCGACGTCGGTCCTGCTACCGACGCTGGTGCTCCTGGATCTCAGCAACCTTCTGTTCCTCAGTTTGTAAAGGGTTGAAGCTTTTAGCTCCATAACCTAACAATCTCCCACTTGGAGATAAATAGCTATAACCTGTACCTATACCTGTACTTGTACATGTACTCCATCTAGTTTGTTCCCTTGGCTTTGTATCCCTCCTCAAGATCACTCTTGAAGACCAACCACTACAAATCCTGTAGTGCAAAACCTGTCATCCAAATTACCTGCCACATCCGCATCTACAACCATGTAGAAAAAGAACTTGACCCTGCATAGCATGTGCACCTGCTGCTGGTCCAACTGAACTACCCTTCAGTATTACTTTCCGGGATTGACTCCAAACTTGTGACAACTCCCACTACTTGGGAAAACTTAGGTTTAGTACATACCATGCACTCAACCTCATTATGTGAATCAAGACACATGTTCTGTGAACTGTCTAACCATCGGCGTGCTAACCGGTTTCACACAATCATTCTGAAACAAAGTCAACAAGACCTCCATGTCTCTAGAACACACTCATGCCAAAGAATCTTGTTGCTCCTAGATTCTCCATGACACACACCTGAACTAGCTTTACCTTTAGTTCAGCAATACCTGTATATGTAACCCTGCAACAAGCACATCATACAGAAATAGGATAATGTAGCTAATATTATCCAACCTGGTAAAGAGAAACACAATGATCAAACCTCCATTGCCCTGCAGCTAATACAAGACCATATACCCTGATATGTCATCTCACATATCTATTTCTGCTCTTCTTCATCCTTAACATCCATTCGTCTCTCAGTGCTTACTTCCAGCTGGCAACTCTACTCAAAAAACCTGTTTGGTTCTCCTCCAAGGAATCACATCCTCATCCATGCCAAGCTCCCACTGTTTCCTAGATCTACCTATTCTGCTTCTTTAACAACTTCCTGGTTCTATACCATAAGTGAGCAACAAGTAGTGTAAATAAGGGAAATGACAAATTTAAGAACTTACTTACACCTTCAGTCCTCCATATGGGCACTTGAGACTCCATGACAACTAGCTGTCCACCCAAAATTCATCTCAGTGACCGATGGCGATCACATCTTAGTCTACAGCCGATCGATGTCAGTTCCCTGCGACTGCCACCTTGCTGACGTCGGTTTCCCCTGGCCGATGCCGGTCATTATCTACCCTGAGTCACTGACATCACACTGCACATAGCCGACGTTGGTCCCTGTCTGGACACCGATGCCAATTTTCTTGCCGACATCGGTCTCTGTGTTTTTCTAGTGAGACCTGACTTTTTCCCGCAAGCTTCTTTTGGATCAAACCCTTGTCCAAATCACCCTTGCTCTGCTCAGAATTCCTCTGCATCTTGTGCTGAACTCTGTCTGTCACTTTCTCCTTGAAAACCAAGGCTTTCCTATTCTTGTCACTAACATCAGATTCCTCAAGAAACGTCACCTTCTTCTTCTGCATACAGAAACCACGATCCATGCCTTCCAAATCTGAAAGCATACTCTTTGACTCAAGAACAAGCATCTCCTTCTTATCTATGTGACCAATCCTATTAAGCCACATCTCTAAATCTACAACTGAAGTAGATAACCCAGAAAGAGAATCAGTAATACAAGTAGATAGATAAAGCGTACCTACTTTCTTACCTCTAGCTACAACAAGTGTACCCTTGGTAACCTTCCAAGAGTCCACTATGAGAGTTACTGTGCAACCCTCATCACCCAAACTTCTAACAAAAATCAAATTTTGCTTTAGAACTGGGACATGCATGACCTCCTTTAACACCCATGTGTCACCTGTTTGCAATTTCAGCTTCACTTTTCCTTTGCCAACAATCTGACAAGGCTTACCATCCCCTACACAAATTTCTCCAAAGTCTCCCTGGACGTACTCATGAAAAAATTCCCTATGTGGGGATGCATGAAAAGAGGCACCAAAATATAAAACCCAAGATTCTACTTTATCCAAAGAACATACCAAAGCATCCTATGCAACGTAATCCACAACATCTGCTTCTTCTCCATGTCCTTCATGTTGATCTTCACCCGATCTGCAATCTCTCTTTAAGTGCCCTTGCTTTCCACATTTCCAGTAGGTTATTCTACCATACCTGGACTTGGATCTTCTGCCTACCTTTGACCTTGATCTCCCACGCTCTATCTTCTCTCTTGGCCTTCCTCTGCCTTCAACACTCAAAGCATCTCCTGATGATTCACATGTGCTTTTCCTGTGTATCTCTTCATTCAAGATCACACTCACAACATCATCCACTTTTAAGACTTTTGAAGGAGACACAGTATTAGAAACTGCCATTACCAAACCTTCCCAACTTTCAGGTAATGAACACAAGATTAAGAGAGCTCTAATTTCATCATCAAATACAATATTGACTGAACTTAACTGGTTTACCAAACCATGGAAATCACTAAGATGGCTATGAACATATCCACCTTCCAACATTTGCAAATTAAATAAACGCTTCATAAGAAATACCTTATTAGAAGCTGAGGGTTTTTCATATAAATTTGCCAAAGATTCCATCAACTCCACCATTGTCTTACACTGTGATAAGTTGGAAATCATAGATGATGTAAGACTCAATCTAATAGATCCCAGAGCCTTCTGATTAAGAACCTCCCATTCTTCATCCTTCATATCTGAGGGTTTGCTATTAACCCCACCCAACGGTAAGTACAAATCTTTCTGATATAGATAGTCCTCAATTTGCATCCTCCATAATTGATAGTTCTTGCCATTAAACTTTTCCATTCGTAGCTGACTGTCTTCTGCCATTGCTCAACTCCCACTCAACCAGAAACCCTGTGAGTGACCTGTAATCAAAACACACTACCCAGATCTAAACCAATCTGTTAGTATCCCAACCAAAAGCTCTGATACCAGTTGTTAGGGGTGTGGGGGAAATCCAAGAACAAACACACCTGTTCTAATTCCACCTATTAGGATCTTGCTCCTCAGAAAGAGCACAGTATGATTACCAAATATAAGCAATTGAATATGCAAAAATAATAAGAAACACAAGTAACTAGAATTCACCAATAGCACAGAATATGAGAGACAATACACTATCTTGTATTAACACTTTACAGAAAAGAATACAATAAAGAGCCTCCACACTCTTCCACCTTACAGAGGTTTTCCACACCTCAAGTGTACAGTAATTCTTCACACACACACTCTCCTACACAAAAAAGGTTACAACAACCAACTCACACATAGAATTGGTGTTCACCTCACCAACCAGTCAGTAATAACCCTGCCAATACACCAAGCACTCTATAGTACTTCAAGTTGATCTCCCATGAACCTGCAACCTGCAATTCAAAGGCTAAACTCACATGTAGATCTCCTATGAGCTTGCAACAACCTACAACTCAATGATCTTACAAATAGAAGGAACTCTTCCTTTCTATCTCATACATTATACAATACATGCCAATGGGTCTATAAATAGATCCCTAACTCAAACAATAACTTAGACTCTTAATTTAGACAATTATCCTTGCAGCCCAAGACTCTAACTGGTCTTAACATGCAAACTCTTCATTCACTTAACTAACTGTCCGTGAAATGAGCAGTTTTGGAACACACAGGCAACCGACGCTGGTCCCTGCTTGTCTGGTTCTGCCAACATCAGCCGACTTCCTGCTGTTGCCGGTGGCCTTCTGCACTGGTCTCGACCGACGTCAGTCCTGCTGCCGACGCCGGTGCTCTTAGATCTCAGCAACCTTCTGTTCCTCAGTTTGCAAAGGGTTGAAGCTTTTAGCTCCACAACCTAACAAACCTCAAATTATCAAGCACCCACTTACCAGGAAGCTAAAACTCCCTTTGTAACTGAGCAACAAATTAGTCAAATATAATTTATGACAATCATCTGATGTATTTTTTACTCAATCAACATATTATGTTCACTTGTTCCTTCTCTGCTCTTTAATCTAAATGCACACTTTTCTTTGCTTGTCTAACCCTCATCAAGTCTAATTAGGTCATGTATCCTTGACATTTATATATAGACAACCTAAAAAATTCTCATGAATACTTCTATACTCTGATTTGAGGTTTTTAAATATGTTTCAAAACATTCTTCTACACATTCATCTTCTATTTTACTCTTACACATCAAAAAAATCAATTTGTTTATATATAGGCCTAATGATCATATGATAATACATTTGGCCATTCATCTTATTCCTTCAAGATACGTCATAAAATTATATTTAATTCCTTATTCACATATTGGTCATACATAGCTAAATTACATATTTTTCAACCACAACTCCTTATAGCCTTATGTTTCCATTAGGACTCATGGAGACCTAATTGCATTAGGTATGTCTAGTAACATGTATACCATGTTCCCTTGGAACTACTTTCACTTCCATATATGGTAATATCCTTTCAAATAAAATTCAAATATACCCCATATAACATATTCTAATATCTATAATATATTTTAGATCTAACCACTTCATGAAAACCCTCCTTGTAGTTTACTATCATATTAGTCCTATAAACACTCACTAAATGTTTGATCTCTCTCATGCTTGATCACCTTCATGTCATTCAATCAGGGGATACAAATAATGTTTATAGGAACTATATGACCCTAAGGTCATCTTAAATCACATAGAAAAATATGACTTAATCACCAATATTGGTCTTGCAGACCAATTGTTTGACTCCATTACTTATGCTCAAATTTGCTTGTGACTAGCTAACTTGAATAAATGTTTTATCAAATTATAAGGATATAAATAAGTTATAAAACATCATTTACATATACCTTAATTTTATAGTATCCTCTCCAACATATGTTCATTCCTTGATCAATCCAATTTTTGAGAGAAACTACAAAACTCTAATAAACAAGCCCTTTTATGTGAGGTCTTCTCTCTCTTCTAACAATCCGATACCACCATGAGGTACATGAGAGAGTCCTATACCTATAAAAATAGTTTTTTTGATTAATTTAATCCATTATAGGATGTTTTTAATCAAATCTTTCTCATCAGGTCTTTATTAGGGTTTTAGGGAGGTTTAATACAGTTTGTAGTGTCAGTAATTATTTATAACAAACTACCAACAAAAGTAAAAACTATTTAACATAAATTTTATCTAAGAACCTTCTACATATCTCATGAAATACTCAAGGAACCATGAAATGGATTTACATTCCAAAAAATGCCTGAAATTTCTTCTCGGGTTTGAGTACCTCATTTTGTGAGCTTGAGGAGGCCTAAAACAATGATTCATACACTTTTTCTTCAAATCTTGATCTCAAAATTTATGAGAAAATGTATCTCAACCTGATTAATATCTTTCCATGCTTACATGATATCATTCACCTTGAAAAATGGTCATGAGACGTTGGTAGGGGAAAAAAGGGTTTTAGAGTGTTGTGGGTATAACCCTTGAATGAAGGTCTTGTGTATGTAGGGATGGTTTAAAAGCTCTATGAAGGTTCCCTCATACTCTCAAGATGCTCAACCTACTTCCTATGAAATTTATGAAGGTCTCTTACTTATAAAAATTAATCAAAACCCCAAGATAGACTTTATTCCTTGATAGGGTTTTAAGGTTTTTCAAGATCAAGCATCTTTCTCTCTCATCAATGACAAAAAACACTTCATTAGATCATAAAAAATGGCTTCTAGACATCTTCTTTCAAATCAATGAAAATTAAATGATCAATAACTTCACCTCTTATGTGATTCCAGGTACATCTCTTTCTTTTATCCTAGTCATTTTGCTTTTCTAAATTAATAGAATAAAGGTGTGCGGGAATGTAGTCATCTAAAATGCCATTTAATGCAATGAGTGTCACTTCAAACCACCTTATCCTTAGATTATCCCTAGACCTATCTTAGGGCCTTTTTTGATCTTTTTATATATTATATGCACTTTTAGCCCACACCTAGATATACCAAAATTAGCATTAATCCATCACCTAGCTATCACATATCCTTTCACACACGTACCAACCACCTAGATAATAGTGTGGCCCCTTTGGTCTATATCAAAGTGCGTTATTGGAAAAGGGAGTAGTGATATTGACCCTCAGTTTCATCTAGCCCAATCAATACTTTTCCATTCCCCTAAGTGTCTTAAGGTTGGCCTAGATTCAATTTTTTAATCTCAAATAGAATTAGAACACTATATAAAGACCACTATCATTCATTTATCCTTTAAATGTCAATTCTCATAAATAAGTTAAAAAATAGTTGTAAAAATTAAGGTAATTAATCCTTATTTACCCCTATTTTTGCATACATTCATTTAAAATAGTCTAGATCTCAATTTTACTCAAATTTATAGTTTCAAGTAACACTTAAAGCATTCAAATTAGCATTCATACCTAGGCCTACTAGCATCACTCTCACTTTCACCAGCAATTAGATTGGGATAACTATATGGGCTTGATCCTTTTTTGAGGTGTCGGTATGTAGGTAATGCTCAACACATGAGCTTTTGAGGTCACATCCAACCTACCTTAGTAATTCCACTCGGTTTCAATATGAAATCAGTCAAAAAGAAGCATAGACAATGATCCAAGTCTTAGTCATACAGGCATAGTCTTCTAAAAAAAGGGTAAAGGTCTATGCCATGTTTTATTATTTTATCTACATGGGGTCAATAATGTAGCACATAAGGTCAATAATTTAGTGCACTATTGGAAAAGAGGGTTGTACTAACATCTAAATGGGGTTCTAGCACTTGTTTTCTACTCATGACACTTTATCTTACTCCTACATCAATTTCTAGCCTACCACTTGTCTATTCCATTCATATTTTCTAGTTAAGTATCTCTTTTATAAGTCACTGCTATTTATAGGCTAAACAAACAAATCAATTATTGTACAAATCAATGGTTGTTAATATTGTATTATTTTATTACTTAGTTTACATACTTAGCTCTTTTATCTACTTAGGGTTTTATATTAATTCCCAAAATAGTTAAATCAGATACCTATACATACCTATTTATTTATAACTTTATATCTTACCCCTATATAAATGTTCTAAATAACTAAAATCCCCTCTAATCATTTGTATGAACATCTTAGATCTAAAAAATTACATTTTTAATTGTAATACAAGATTGACCAATATGGTTCAATAGTAGAAATTGGTTTTTTACCCTATGGGTTAATCCTATTATTCACCCTATCAATAGCTATTTTTCAATTTTACACCCTTAATTTTAGGTTGGTATGTATTTTTAGGATAGGTAGTGTGAGGTTTTCCCATTTTAGATTGCTATAAAGGCACATTCAAGTCGCCTATACTATCACTTGGTAACTTCAATATTGAGGCACTCTTACATTATTTCATACTGATAAAAGCTTCCATATTCTTCCCAAATTAGATTTTAACCATTTTAATTCATCCATACCCAAGTTAGGAGCTTATTTTATCCAAGCCAAAATAAATAATTATCAATTACTCGATCAATATCTAGATACATATATGTGGTCGAAGGATCACAATTACACAAAGTTATCCAAGTAGGATTAATATGTGGGATTTATTTCCTTTTTCCTAGTATTGGATATATATGCAATGATTAATCATTGTGTGGGTGATTGGAGTTAGTTCAACTAATTACATTTCCCCCTTCTTCTATTTATATTTTTTTAGCCATTTCAATCCTTATTAGGGTTACAAATTTGTATAAATGATCTATAGGTCATCCATGAACGTCTAAATTTTAATTTTCCACATACATGCATGTTTTAAGTAACCACCAATGAGGATATATATTTTATTATTTTCAAAAAAATAAAAAATTAACTAATAGAGGACAATAGTGCTAGCTAGTTTTCCCCCCTTTTGGATGTTCCTATCCATCACTAGTTTTTGTATGCAATTACTATAAATCAATCTTGGCTCAAAGAAGATAAAACATACCTACACTTCCAATTGGGGATATACTTGTTAAGCGGGAGCATCACCAATATGGAGATCCACTAGACCTAATTAATGGATCACTTGTCACAACATATCATGTTAGGAAGGGTTCTAAAGCCTATAGTCTAACACAATCATAAAACAACACTAATGGAGTCCTAAGGTCTAAAGCATTCACTCTATTCTAATAACAAGAAATTAAATTTAATCTGGTGTATACTAAAAACTTGTGGCACAAAGTGGGGGTTAGAAAAAAACAAACAACTAAACTAAACATGTATTAGAAGACATATACTCACATCAATGAATATGGAATCCTAATACATGGGAGAAGAATACAAATGCATTATCTATCTACTCTTACAAAGGAGAAATAAAGTTAGGAATACTTACCTTTGAAGATGAACTTATCAAGCCTCAATCTCTCCCTTGGTCAAGGTTCTTCATAAGAGATTGTTGTGGTATGTAATGATAATAAATATAAATCAAATCTAGGATACACAACCTATCTAAGCATCCAAAATAATTCTCCATGAGATAATATTTGTATCTCCAAAGAAAGTATGGAACCCTAATTTTTATTCCTCAAGTAGAATGGTCAATAAGCAAATGTTTATTTGCACTTCTTCACTAATAATTCTTTTCTTATGAAATGGTGGGAAATGAAATTATATATATATATATATATATATATATATATATATTTATTTATATATATAGGTGAATCTTGCCCTTAAATCCTCCTAAGAACATCGAATATATAGGGTTGACCCAGTCGACCCATTTTTTTGGGACAATTCACTAGGTCTGAGTTAGATCCATCGAAAGGCTAACAAGCTAATAAAGTGAAAAATACCCTTAAATTGTACTAGGTCAACCTAGTCAACCCAGTACAACCGACTATCCAAAATGGTGTTTAGGCAAAAAAATAAGCAATAGAAAGAAGAAAAGAATAAAATAGGTAGGATTTATAAGAATAAGCTTAGGTTAAATGGTTTTAAGAGACAAGTGGGTAGATAGAAAGTGGAAAAAGGAACAACAATCTTATGAAGCACTGATGGTCTACCCACCCCTTTCCCAGTGCATCTTTTAAGGCATACACTTAGAGAAACTGAGACTTGATAGGTTATTGTAAGATACAAAGTGTCATTAATCTATAAAAATTTGAAAATATTATGTGTATGCATATTCCCCATTCGAAGCTCATTGTGTGTCATGTAAGTATAACATGGGATGGTGCTTTGGGATAGAACATGATAACACATAATTTTGATGCTAAGTAAAGTATAGTAAATATAAAATAAGATAAATTAAAAGATTGAAATGAGAAATACATACCTTTAACTTACCTTATTGTTTTAGATAAAGAATTAGACTTCAAAAAATGTGAAGGTGTCCAATGTAGAGAATACTAGACGAACATATAGAAGTTAGTGCAAAAAATAGCTAGAAATCAATTTTTTTGGAATATAGTCATTTGATAGTGGAAAATAATCTCTACATCATCATGAATCCAACACATTTTATGGTTTGTAAAATGGATCAGTAGAAATAAATATATAAACAAAATAAGGAATCTATAAGACAATAATTAAAGTTTTTAAGTTTGGAATAGTGTTTTAAAATAAGGGAGAAGACAAATAATTTGTTATTTTGAATTTTGAGAGAGGGTAAAAATAGATATGGAGACAAAACAAGCTAGGATGGCAACGAGATGACAAGTTAGACAAGGAGAGGTTCCAGAGGCAACAACAGGTGCACTATAGGTATGGAATGAAGAATCTCAAACCAGTTTTTGAAATTTGTATTGATTTAAGTGAATTATTAGTAATTTTGAATTTCAAGCATTTTTAGATGTAAAAATGAGGAAAAATTAGATTCTAAGGGTATAAAATAGGAAGATGGGAAAAGGGTTTGAAGGGTTCAAGTAAAAAGTGAGAAAATAGCATTTTTGTAGGAAAATGTAAGGGATCAATAGGTAAAAAGCACTGGATCAACCAAGTTGACCCAGTAGGTTAAAAAATAAGTATAATCCATAGTGCCAACCTAGTAGGTATAGGTTTACCCTATAAAATCTATAGGATGAAGGCCTAGTTTGGAGTTGCTAGGTGGTCTGAAAGGTCTAGAATGGAAAATCAGCACTAGGGCGGGGAAAATAAGGGGTTGACTCAGATTTTGAGTCAACCAAGTGAAAAGATAATAATTTTTTGATAAAACTAATTTGAACAAAGAGCCATAAGGATATGAAAAAGTGTGAAAAAGGTTGAAAGAGGGATAGAATGGCTCAAAAAGACCAAGTAAGGTTAAAAAAGATCGATAAGAATAAAAGTAAGCTAAAATGAATAAAATAAAGTAATGTAGGTTTTTTTTTAATGTAAAAATGTAGAAAGAATGTATTATGACTATACATGACATGGAGGAAATAATACATCTTTCATTGTTTCTTGCATGTAGGGATGATAGAGATTTTAGAGACCTATGGATATGGCATGGTTACCAAACTTGTTAAATAGGTTTTCAAATGGAGATAGGTCTAGATTAGGATCCATAAGTCTAGGAGAGATAGTAGAGATGCGCTAGATCCCACTCAATGCTGACCTATTAGTCATGTTCCTTGGATGTTGGGAATGATTAACTAACAGCTTTAGATGGGAGGTGGATGGGGATAGAGTAAAGGTGGTTATCATGATATATGATGTTAATTCCATCTTAGGGATCTTTATAGTAGGATCACAGGTGTCCATAGGGATACCAAATAATTTAGAGGAGAGGAGAGCCTTAGCCATATGGGATATAGGCTTAGAGGTGATATTGCCAAGCAAGAGAATGAGTATATTTGATGTCTATGTATCACATATTATAGAAATATAGAAGGATGTGATAGGCCTTGTGACACAAAGAGTACTATATCACAAGTCAGATGACAAGGTACCACTATTCATGGTAGCCTTGAGCAAGATGATTTTGGAAGAGTAAGTTCTATATGACCTAGGATATATCATCTAGGTTTGACTAGTACATGATATGTATGAGATGATATTAAGATGGTAGAGGACCATAAGACCAATAATATTTTTGATAGCTTGGATATATGAGAGTTTTCTTATGTACCAACTACTTGGGTTACCTTATGTGGTTGATAATTGGTCACCTTAGGTATGAAGATGGAGGGAGGAGCAGGTAACATGGACTATGCCCCACATGTTAGTGCTATAGTTAGTGAGATGTAAAAACATCATGTGGTAACCATAAAAGCACATAACAACTACCTTGGCAAGCTGGGACATAGTGACACTAGTAACATATAGGACAGTGGTTGTTAGACACTATTTATAATAGACAGAGCCACATCTGATGGCATAGGTGCTAGGGTAGATAGGCTTACCTCATCTAGTGACATTGATATTGATGTTTGAGTAGTGGAAATAACATATGAATGAGCTATAAGGGAGGGGAGCACTAGGGCCACTAGTAGTGAGTTTGACAATAAGGCCATGTTAAGACTGATCATAGACTAGTTGAGCATGATGAGGAGTTAAGTAGGAAGATAAGAATGTAGAGGTAGAGATACCAAATGTACCATTACCAGCTCTGTATTAAGATGACCAACAACCACTAAGGACATGGTGTAGATGGAGTTAGGAGGTAGAGGAGAGAGTGGAGACTATTACCATTCCAGATGACCCCATATGCAAGCTAGAGGAGATGATAAAGAGACCACTTAGTTGTAGTCTTAGACTAACATGAGCCACGATAGTTGGGTTTGAGTTGAGGAGGTGACCTATAGAGGAGGTGCTTGGACGTCATGGAGATGGGGAGACTATGCTAGGTAGTCATGAAAATGGTGAGACCATAGTAGCTGAGACATATATAGTTAAGAAAATATGTTAAAATTATTGCTTACATTTTATTTATAAAGAAAGATAGATATTTTGAGATATGATAGTGATCTAATAACCATCTTATGGTATTTTTTAGGTGTAGGTTAGGATGAGGAGGAGATATAGGGGTCTTTGGTGAGGAGATCACTACATGACATCCTAGATGAGACTCTACAACCATATGACCCCACTTCACTGGAGGCTTTGAGTGTACCATCTACCCCAAATCAAGCAAGATGATTCAAATTATCTAGAGAGGTAATGAGTAAAATATATATGCAAAGAGAGAGAATGTAGCCACCAATAGTTATGGGTGTAGGGGAGATATAGACATGAAAATACCTAGTAAATGAGATATTTACACACCTGGATATAGTAACACAGATAACACAGATCTAGACCTAGCTAGTAAAGTTATAGATACAAGCAACAAACCTATAGGGACTGGTAGAGGGATTGAGATCTCATATGACCTCCTTAAACCATACCATTTAGAGGATTCAAACCAAGGCCTCAATAGGTGTCATGGCTAGGCCATGAGATAGATAGGATGTGACCCAGCCCTAAAGTTGTAGCATTGGATATGGTTGTAGTTATTTTATAAAATTCATGATGGATCATTTTGGTATATTATTGTTGGATGTATATGTATTCATTATGTTTGAGGCTATGGATTATTATTATATATTTATTTCTATCACATGTATTTAGCTTTGTTATATATGCTATAGGAAATATGTGAGATGTAGCTTCTTTTCTAGTAGTATGAAAAAAACACATGCATGGTTAAAAAGAAATAGGCAAAAGGACTTGGAAAAATATAATCAATCAAAAAATATACTACATACTATTTCAAGATGGAAAATGTGTAATAAAAATAAATTAATAATTATAAATAAACAAGAAATGGAAAAACAAGATGGTAAGAATATTTTTTTTAAAGACCAATGTGAAAGATTTTTTCACCAAATTAAAACAAGTAAAATCATACTAATATTGTATTAGGAAGTATGACAAACAATGTAGTAAAATGGAAGGTATGTAAAGGGGGAAAATGGTATTAAAAACAAATTATTTAATTTAAATGATCATACTAAATCATGTTGGGAAGTATGAAAGAAAAACAAAATTGTAAAAGATTCGTCTTAAATTGATCACACAATTCAAGATGAGAAGTATGAAAATTTAAAGAAATGATTGTAATATTACACACACTCAAAAAATAAGAAGATAAAAAGATGAAAGAGAAATGAATTAAGCAAAAAACATATTAAATATAGATGGGAATCATGTAAAATGGTGTGTAACTTCATAATCACTTGAATCTTATCTCAAATTTGACACATGTAATTTAGATGGTGACTTGGGTATTGATTTTTTTTTTGAGGATGGCTAGGACCTATCCATGGTCTTACACTTCAAATAAATAAAGAGAACACCACTGGGGTGGAATAAATAAGAAAATTTAGTAATCAAGGGTGTGGGTAATAGGAAGGAAAAGATGGTGATTTGTGAGGCTGGCCACGTCCTATCCATGGTCTTATAATGAAACTCACAAATGAAATCCCAATGGGAGTGATTAATATAAAAAAAATTATTTCTCAAGAGGAAATATAAGGGATATGAGTGTAAAAATCAAAACTTAGGCATCTTATGAGAAGACCTTAGGAGGCAAGAGGCATACTAAGGACATGAGAAGACACTAAGTGATTAGTGGTCATCTATGTACAAAGGTAACATGTTCGCTATATACACAAAGTTTTTTAGGAAAATAAGTGTGTTACTAAGATAAAATCATGAATTTATATTGTTAAAATAAAAATCAAATGGACTTACCTTCCTGCAATGTGTTCCCCATTCTTCAGGATCCCTTACAAAGCCATCAATCTACTATGAAGATTGTGTACTTTCATGAGAAAGTAGGTAGCACTAAAAGATTTTTCTATTCTCCTCTTCTAATCTACTGGCCTACCACACCCCAAAGGACCTCAGATCTACTGTGAGGCCAATTATGGAGTTTTATTTTTGACTAGAAGAAGGAAATTTACTAGAAGGAAATTTACTTTGAATCATGCCTTTTAGTGTGATTAGACTTTTAAGAATAATTTTACTTTTTGATATCATTTCCTTTTGTTTAAATGACTTAGATTTTAATGTTCTTTTAAAGGATTTTTAAGATTCCTCCTCCATATGAATTTTGAATAACCAATCATGAGAGAGATAACTATACACACAAATGAGTTGTACGTTAAGGATAAATAAAGCTAAGTAACCAAAAACAAAGATTGACTATGACACTTAGGCTTGATAATGAACTAATATGTGATTTCAAGTCTCAATCATGTATATGCTTATCTTACAAAAAAAGGAAGAAGAGAAGAAGGAAATCCAAAGTGGACTTGTAAAACGAGATAGTAATAAGATATGTTGTTTGTTAATTGATCACATGGTAAAGATAAATAATAACCAAGGGGAACAGGGTATGTATAACTAAATCACCATGACAAATTATCTATAAAAAATAAGGATAATAAAGCAAAACAGTCAAAAATATACAAGCAAGAGAGTCTTGAGAAAAACTCTAGGGAAAAGGGAAGGGAAAGTAATGAAAAAGACAATCATATGCAAAATATAAAAGATAAGCAAGATATAGTACAAAAAGTAAGAAATCATCATATAAGATAAGAAAAAATTTGACATAGTGTTAAATGATATAATAGATAGAAATAAGATTGGAGCACACATCCAATCCAATATAAATGTGAAAGAACCATGCATGTGCTCATAAATACTAGTAAATCTATCCACACACATTATCTAATACATCAAATAAGTCTTTATGAAGCTGTAATCAAATTAATGATAAGGTTTCATAAATCTTAAATGAATACTAGGAAAATAATTCTTTTCTAATCTCCTCAACCTAAAAAGTAGGAATGCTCAAAGGATCATGTTGAGGAGGAAAATTAGGCAAAGGATAGTTAGAAAAATGCATGTGAGAAATATCTATGGGAGATGAAGGAATCACCAGAGGAGAAGGATCTACGAATGAAGGACCCATGGGTGGAGAAGGATCCACAAGTGAGGAAAGGTCCATAGGTGAAAGAATCATAGTTGGAGGCATAAAATGTGTTGAAAGGACCACAGGAGGTGATGTAATATTAGAGGTGGAGACATGGGATAAGAAGGAGAATCCTTATTATGGGAATGACCTATGGGAGGAGTAGAAGAAGGTCTGGAAATGGCTATAAGGTAGTTTTTGAGATGTTGTTGTATGATGCAATAATGATCAGTATGATGGGTTCCACATAGATGCCATAGATAATATACCTTGCCATAATTGGGAAAATATTCAAAAAGTACCTTTGGGGGAGGTATGGATTTGTTTGATGATGAGGAAGAAGGATGTAAGGTATAAATATATTATCATAACTTGTGAAAATACGTAGAAGAATGGTTATCTATCCCATAGAATAAATAGATACACTTTCGAGTAGTTTTAGTTGATGAACTCACAAAAGGAAGTAAAATAGGAGTGGAAAAACAAAAAGAACACTCATCAGACCATTTGGTGGGTAGAGGAGCCATCTTAGGCAAAATAATAAAACCATCACCAAGGGAGGGTGATGATAAGGAAGGAATGAAACTAGGCTCAATGAAAGGAGTAAAAGAATCAGTAATAGGGATAGGCTCAATGATAGTAGGAGTAGAAATAGGATCAACTCTAATAAGAACAAGAAGAGGCTCAAGTATAGTTGGATCTATGAGGCGAAGAGAAAGATATATATAAGGTCTAAGGAGAGTTGTACTAACCTTAGGGGTGAAGCAATTACGAGGGTCAAGGTACCTAGCAAAAGGATAAGGCTTGGTCATATCATGATCCATGAGCATATTCCTATGTGTATATTTAGAAACTAAAGGTGTCAATGTCATTTCTACCCTAAGATAAAGGGGGGAAATGAAAAAATTAGGAACTATAAGTGAATAAAAATGATGAGATACATGAAAAGACTCAAGTAAAAAATAACAATAATGAATAATCTTGGCATCACAGACTTGGATAAGACCACCTAATAACAGATCATTTAAGGAATAACCATCATCATAATTTGGGGTTCAATTTCATTCTCATGTTGTTTGGAATTAATGAAGTGGGTCAAAGTGTTTTTAGGAAGATCATTAGTTTATAATTATTGCATTAAAGCATTTACTAAGTCTTCCAAACTAGAAATGGAATGAGCTCTAAGTTGATTGTACCAATCCAAGGCATCACCCATGAGAGTTTTATCTAAGAGCTTGGTAGCAAGAAAGCTTTTTAATTTGACCCAATTCACATAGAGATTTCCAAATTTCTTAAGATGAAGGGTAGGATCAGTTAACCCATTATAAAAAATTGTAGGTGTTATACCTCTTATATCAATGTTGGCAATTTGAGTAGTGAGAAGTTAATTTTTTAGATGTTTAAAGGTTTTATTGACTAAAGGAGGTTGAGGAATGAGATTACCTTGATAATATCAAAGAGGAAGAGGAGGAACATTCTATTTATGTGTGCCCTAGTCCATTAGTTTTAGATGAGATTGAAGATTAAGAAGATGGTTTTGCATTTTCATCATTTGATTTGTGTTATGAGTTTGAAAGGTATTCATTTGATTGAGAGTTTGTAACAAAATTTGGTGTGTTTAAATAAAATTAGAAGAATTAGAATTGGTTTTTATGTTGGTATTATTGTCTTGGTTACCACTATTAATATTGATATGATCTTGATAATAATTTTAAGAATTTGAGACACTAGTGGCAAAATTTTCTTGTGAAGAAAAAGATGGACTAGTGAATGGTTGAGAGGAAGAAGCACCAGAAGCATGATTGCCTTGGTTAGAAAACAATAAACTATTGGAAGGATTAAGGATAGTGGATATTATGAGAGGCCCACTAGATGTAGAAACTACCATGTTAATTGGGATACTAGGCATGGAGGTATAAGAGGTTAGAGAAGAAGATGGCATGGCATAAGGAGTAGAAATTGAAGGAAGAGGTTAAGAACCAAAGAAAGTGGTAAATCCAAATCTATTTGAGAATGGAGGAGTAGGTGAATGAAGATCTTAAACTTGACCAATAATCATGAGGTTATAAATGGTACAAGGATCCTTTTCTCTATGTTGAGGAAATTTAGAAATAAATAAAAGTATCTCAGGAGTGTACTCTAGCTTAGGTTGGTCTTCTAATGAGAAAAGAGGATTATGATATGAAGAGGTATGATGAGGGGTCCCATAGTTCATTGTATGAGTGGAAATATGAACATTACTAACATCCAAAAGAGGAGCCCTACTTTGCCTATGGGAAACCCTATTAGGATTGGTAAAGTTTATCATGTCTATTGATTGTAAGTCAGTGCCATTATCCAAAAAAATGTACATGATGAAGGGGAAAGAAGGGATATTAGAAAAAATAGGATGAAGAGGTAAATGAAACTATACAAGGTCGATTAGGTGGATCTAGTACAGTGTATAGAAGGCAAAAAAGCTACTAGTTCGACTGGGTCAATCTAGTATAGTAGATAGGGAATTTAAGAAGCTTAAATCAAATTTTGAAAATGAAAGAAGATAAGTTTAAAACTAATGAAAAGTAGTAAGTACTAGAATTAAATAGATATCCAATTAGATTAATGTTGTCCAATCTAATTAAAACATAAAAAACAAAATCTTGTACTAACTCTAGCTAATTGAATCTTTTGTACACATAATTGAACATAGAGAAAGCAAACAACTTGAAAAGTAAAGCTAGGTAATTTGTCAATATGATTTTTTACTAAATTATTAAGAATGATTTTAAATGTGATTGGAATTTGGCTATAAAAAAGGTACTTGTTATCAATCTAAGGAATGTTTCAGGTAGTTTGGGCTGAAAGGGACTATAGTGAAAATGATATAGGCTTTGTATTAAGGCCTACCTCCTCATTTCACACACCATAATAATAAGGGTGTCTAGTGGTAAGATATAATATACCATTAACCATACTTTATACTTGACCATAACATCAATTCAGCTTCCCCCTTGGTGATAAAATCCAAGTAGGTTGGCTTAGGGTAGATAAAATGTTAAAGTGCTTGTTTATGTTTTTGTTATTTGGTCATATGTAC
Organism: Torreya grandis; assembly: GCA_037957365.1. NCBI lineage: Eukaryota > Viridiplantae > Streptophyta > Pinopsida > Cupressales > Taxaceae > Torreya > Torreya grandis. Next base: position 998,169 of record JARHVA010005650.1, read on the forward strand.
ATAAAATATACATAGTGAAACTAAAAAACTAATTAAAAATACACTAATTAGACCGTGTGAACTATTTTAAGCATGCAAACAACAAGAAAAGAAATGTGTGAACTAATTGCTAGTAGGCATGATGCTAATTCTAACCTTAAAACAAATTATAATATTGAAACTATATGTACAAAATATAGAACAAGGTTGATAGGGTCAAACATGTACTATAGAAATTTTTTTTGAAAATGAATTAGGTCCGTAGTGTCAATCCATTTATTTTAAACATCACACAAAACACAAAACTATGTCAATAGTGTCAATCTAGTTGACTATGCATGGGTAGTTTTGAAGACTATAAACTGTGAAAGGAAAGATAAAAAATACATAAACAAATAGGTAGAAAGGAACCTTAGTGGATCAGAGATGCAATAAAGGAAAATTGATGATGAAAAAACTTGAAGTATGCTTGAGAAACATGCAAACTAGGTTGATAGAATCGATCAAGATGTAAAGGAACCTGCTAAAAACTATTGAAATTGTAAGGGGTTAATTGTGTCAACCTAGTAGGCTAAACTAGGTGTATAAAAGGCTATAAACCTATACTGAGTCAATCTAATTACCTATTCTTGGAAACTTGTACACAGAAAAAATAGTTGGGTTGATAGAATTGATCTAGTATGTAAAAAATATATGATAAAAATAATGATAAAAAAATGAAATAAGTGAAAGAAATCCTACAAGGGTTAGTTTCGTGTTAGGTTCACTATAATTTAATATGAAGGTGAATCCAAATCGAATGCTAATACTAATAATAAAAGAAGTAAAAATGGAAATGTGAAGACAATCCAATCAGTGGTGGGATAGGATTCACATCGGGTTCACCAAAATGCATGCAATAAAAAATTCATCGTGTCTATAAATCAATCTTAGCTCGAAGAAGATAGATCATACCCAGACTTTTGATTGTTAGAAAAATTAATGTCTAAGTGGTTATTATTAACCCTTGGCTTACATTGGTAAGTAATTAAATAAATAATAATATATTATATATTTACTCGAGGTGTAAACTTTAGGAAAATAAATAATCTTATTATAGTTAGTTAATATTTAACAAATGTTTATTAATTAGATTTATTGGGGTGGATGGACCCATTATTTTCAAAATGGTCATATCCCCTCATGAATCATTATAAATAGAGTTTTACCCCTATTGTAAAATATATCTCGAACATAAAAATATTCAAGTATTCCTACGTGAGGTAAATACTTATCTGAGACAAACTTGTGAAGCATATATATGAAGAGTGAGATGAAGAATATTTGATTTATTAAGGTTATTATTATTTCTCAATATTGAATATCACTTTATTGGGTTTTTTACCTTTTTGAGGTTTTTACTAGGATAAATTATTGTGTTGTGTTTTATTGATCTAGGCTCATTATGTTATGCTTTGTTCATTAAACCTCTTCTAGATCCATGCTTATTACATTTATATATTTTAGCATGCTATTAGATCCAATTTAGAGTATTTTGATTGGCAAGTATATAAAATAATTGAATTGATATTTTAGTTTATTCAAAGCCTAGGAAATTGGATGCCAATATATGGCCTTGCCACTTAAAAAATTGAAACTCATGTTTCTGCACATCAAATTGCCTTATGAAAGTTTTATTCATTTATTTATATAAAGATAAGGACCCATGAAATTTTTCAAGCCCTGAGAAGCTCTAGATCAGCCTATTCAAATTTCCCTCTCTTTCATTAAAGTACTTGTATAGCCTGGGAGGTTGGAAAAAAATGTTTTTGGGAGGTTGGAATTTTTTTTTGAAGGTCTAAGAAGGACTCTATCTCCCTCAAGTTTTTTTTCTCTCCTTTGACACCTACACCATTTCCACCTATAGGAAATATTAAGGTAAGTATAAAGTTCTTTCAAATATTTAAAAAATAATTTATTTTTTAATTTTACAAATTTGATTTACCTTATTTGTTTTTACTTTTGTTTACTTGTACAATAAATAAATTTTTATTTAAATTTTTAAAAAAATCAGATAAAAATAATTAAATATAATATTTTCTATGTAAACCTTTTAATTCACTCATAGATAAGTTGGTGATTATACTTTTTTGGTAAAATTTTTTAAAAGATAAGTCTAGTGTTTAATTATCGTTAGTCTTTTTTATTTTTTATCTTTTTTTTTAAATCTAGTTGAATTAATTTCAAATTAATTTAATTTTCATTCTTTTTCTTGGTTTGTGTGTCATCCTTCTCACGTGAAAACCCCCTGACTTATCGACTTGTCCTTCTTTCGACACTTGATCTAGTCTAAACCTAAGAAAGTATAGTCACCCAACCAATTGATCTTAAGCTTTTAGCATGCTCTAGGCACATTGATAAAGTTAATGTTTTGTTTTGAAACTTCATATTATTGATTTTATACTTTTTTTATTAATTTTACTTAGGTGGTCATTATGAGTACGACTCTTTCGACACCTAGGATTGTACAACTTTATTTCAATTTTTTACTTTGTTTAGCATCTAAATTATATATCTAAATATAGTTGCATACTCAATTCACTTTATTTTATAAATATTTCAATTTTTTTCATTTAAAAAGGTTATATCATTAAATTATTCTTATTTTTAGTGTATTTTATGATACTTATGACACCTTGCTTTGTTGCAAATTTGTGAAAATGTCTTTCTTTATCAAGCTTTAATTTGAACAAATAGTGTGTATTTACTTTTTTAATTTTTTTTAATTATCAATAAATTTGAATTTCACACTTAAAATTATTAATCATTTGGATATTGTCATGTTTAAAGGGAAGTCATGGCCTTGCCTCACTTTTTCTTAGAAAAATCCCAAATGCTTAATAAAAATAACTATAACATATGGAAAATTCATGGTAAAGCATGGCCTATACATTATGGAATATTGTCATTGGGATTGAGAAAGCCCTGTCTGGATGACTTGTGACCCCTATGCTTACCAATGTATTTCAACAAAAATCACAAGAAGTTATGTCCATTATTTTGAAGAGTTTTAAGGTTGAATTCCTTCTCCACATTTATAATGAGTAATATCTTTATGAATCTTGAAAATTTATTGAATCCATGCATGAGGGCACTCATCTCTCAAAAATCATTAAGTTAATCCTTGAATTGTTGACAACACCTATGAAGGGTGATGAAAACATTGTGAATTTTTTAGCTAAAATTAAGAACATTAAAGATTAGTTAGATGGTTATAATTATAATTTTATTAAATATAAGTTTCTTTATTTTATCATTCAATTGAATATTCATGAACATTTAGAAATTTCAATTCAATTTTGAACTTTAAGTATCAAACTAAGCAAGATATCCCTGACCTGACCACCTTATCTACTCTTTTGATTCATGAAGAGAAAGTAATGAAAATTTTTGATTCTAAATAGAATGTTACTCGGGCACTTATCACCTTAAATAATATTTTTGATAAAAATAAAAAATATAAATCTAACCCTAACTCTAGTAAGAGACAAAATGGGAATAAGAAAATTGGTAATTAGAATCATAAACCTAAACTCAATAGAAATTATAATCTATGTGATAAATTTTGTCATATAAAGGAAACCTATTATAAAAAAAAGGATATAATTAACAATCAATCTTCTAAAAATAACAAAGGGATGAAAACTAATCAAAACAAGCAGAAGAATCAAAACAACAATCAAGATCAAAATATTATTGCATTATATGCTACTTTATTTGCTTCAAATGAAAATGAGTGGATTTTAGATAGAGGTTCATCACACCATATGACATGCTTATATGATATTTGGTATTATTTGAGAGATATCTCTAAAAGAATTTACTTAGGAGATAATTCATTTTTAGAAGCAACTAAACATGGAAAAGCAAATTTTTCAAATGTTGTTATTAATGATATTTTCTATATACCTAAGCTTAAAAGGAATTTGTTATCTTTATCTCAACTTACTAATGATAATTTCATTATAACATTGATTAAATATAGTTGGTTCATTAGAAATCAATCCAGTTCCTTGATTGTTGAAGGTATTCAAAAGAATGGTTTATATATCTTCTCTCCTTCTGCATGTTTACTTTCATTACATAATAAGAATGAATCTCAGTTATGGCATGAAAGATTAAGACATGTTAATTTTATAAGTTTACATGATATGTCTATAAGAAATATTTTTTTGGACTTCTTTCTATCCCCTCTCATCATGAAACTTGCGAGGGTTTCTTACATGGTAATCAATATACTAACCCTTTTCATAAGAATCATGTTGCGAATTCTTCACATCCTTTAGAATTAATTCATAGTGATGTTGTAGGTCCTTTAGAAGTTACTTATATTAATGGTTCACTATATACTATTACATATATTGATGATTTTACTAGAATTATTAGATCTTATTTTATTAAAAAGAAATATGATATTTTTTCTAAATTTAAAGAATTTAAATTTTATGTTGAAAATGAATCTGATTTATCTATTAAAATATTAAAAAATGATAATGGTGGTGAATATGTTAGTAAAAATTTTGATTATTTTTTCATTAATTTTGGTATTATAAGGGTATTAACAACTCCCTATTCCCCTTGATAAAATAGTGTTATTTAAAGGAAAAACCACACCATCATAGAAATGGATAGAACAATGTTAAAATTTGCAAATGTTCATGAGTTCTTATGGGCCAAATCCATGAAAATTGTTATTCATATTCTTAATAGAGTCCATACCAAAGCCATACATCCTTTTACCCCTTTAGAAATGTGGACTAAGAAAAAACCTAGTGTAACTCATAATAGGATTTTTGGTAGTCTTATTTCTATCTTTGTCCCTAAAGTTAAAAGGACAAATCTTGATCCCACTTCCTATTTTACCATTTTTGTAGGATATGGAGTTAAGACTAAAGGTTTAAGAGCATATGATCCCTCTAAACATCAGAATATTAAGAATAAAAATTTTCTTATTCTTGAAAAATATTTTTGTGAGCCCTCTGTGGATCCTTCTCAATGTTTTTCTATTGATGAACCTGAGTCTCATGTTTCTCCTTGTTGTGAAACAGGTTCCCTTGAAGAAGTAGATCCAATTATGAATAAATTTGAGTCTGAGGAACCCCCTAAGTTTCATGTTCAATCTAAAAGACCTAAATAGGTAGAATCCTTAATTTAATCTTATAATGTTGATAAGCTTAATAAATTAACTAGAAACCAAAATTCTTATCATGCATTAATGACTATGTATGAATCTAAACCTCAATATTTTGAGGAAGCCACATAAGATGATAGATAGAATGTTGTTATGCAAGATAAATTCAATGTATTAATTAAAAATTAAACTTGGGATCTTTTTCTTCCTCTACCTAAAAGTCATATTGTTAGTTTTAGGTGGATTTATAAGATAAAATATAATTTAATTGGTAAAATCGACAAGTTTAAAGCTAGATTAGTTTCTTGTCAGTTTACTCAAAAACCTAGGATTGATTACATTGAAACTTTTGCTTCTGTAATAAAATGAGTATTGTCAGACTTCTTATTGCACTTGAAACTCAAAATGGTTGGGATATCCACCAAATGAATGTCAAGAATGCATTTCTAAATGGTTATTTAGTAGAAGAAATATACATGACTCATCCTAAAAGTTTCAATAACCCTAATAGAGAATATTATGTTTGCAAATTAAAGAAATATTTATATGGTCTAAAATAATCTCTTTGATCTCGGTATTCTAAAATTACTTATTTTTTCAAAAAATTAGGTTTTTCTAATTACTATTTAGATAATGATCTGTTTGTTAAAGTTGAAAATGGTCATTTGATTCTAATTATATTATATGTTGATTTTTTGATTATTGGTGATATAAATAGTTTAATTCATAAATATAAGGATAAAATAATTCAAATGTTTGAAATGAATGATTTAGGCATTCTACATCATTTTTTAGGAATGACTATATTTCAAGATAAAAATTTAATTGTTATATCAGAATCTTAGTATGCACATAATCTTCTTATTAATTTTAGCATTTTTTATTATAAATCTACCACTACTATTGAATTTGGTATTAAACTTGATCCTAAACCTGCATGTGAAAAATCTAACACTACATTGTATAGATAGTTTATTGAAAGTTTGATTTATATAACTATTACTAGGTCAGATATTTCATATGTTGTCAGTGTTTCTTCTAGATTTATGAAGGTTCCTTATTTAGATCATTATAAATTAGCTAAACGTATTCTTAATTATATAAATGGAATAATTAATTATGATTTATTTTATTCTTCCATTGATGATAAATTATATGGTTATTATGATGCTGACCATGTTGGTGATACTTTAGATCACAAATCTACTTCTAGATGTGTTTAAGTTTGGTTCATGTGTTATCACTTGGTGCAGAAAAGACAACCTACCATTTCTCTCTCTTATACAAAATTAGAGTACAAAAGTGTTATGGAAGTTGATAAATAATCCATGTGACTACAAAGGTTGTTGGGAAAAATTCATTTGGATGCTTCTCAGAGTACCATCCTTAATTATGATAACCAAAGTTATATATCTTTAGTAAAAAATCTAGTTCAGCACCAAAGAACTAAACATATTGAATTTCATGTGTATTTTATCTAAGAAAAGTTTTCAATGATTATATTAATCTATAGTTTAGTCCTACATATGAACAAGTGGTAGATATCTTCATAAAACCACTTGGTGATACCAAGTTTTATTAGTTTTGTGCAATGTTGGGCCCCTCAAAGTTACCATTGAGGGGGAGTGTGCATGACAATTCCACTTCCTAATAGCCATGTATTTATTTTTATTATTTATACTTCTTCTCATTTTTAAACCATTGTAAAAACTTTGTGTGAAATTTATTTGATTTAAGTAAACTTTGTGTGGAAGTTTTACTTATGTACCCCAATGCTTTTAAAAGTATAATTTGTAATGGAGGTCTTTATGTTATAAAAGTCTCCAAATATGCTTAGTGATTATTCATGAGAAATAGTGAGATATAATCTCATAATCAGGCTAGCCTAAACTTACTTTCAAGTAGTTTATGGATTATAATTCTTTTCGTTTTAAAAGGTGACTTTTGGCATGATGAAGGTTTTTAAATCTTTAAAAATTTTCACATAGTATAATTCTTTTATGGTGACTAGGGATTTTATCCCCACTTAGTATTAAGGGGCAGTGTTAGAACAATTAATATCTAAGTGGTTATTATTAACCCTTGGCTTACATTGGTAAGTAAATAAATAAATAATAATATATTATTTATTTACTTAAGGTGTAAACTTTGAAAAAATAAATAATCTTATTATAGTTATTTAATATTTACCAAATGTTTATTAATTATATTTATCAAGGTGGATGGACCCATTATTTTCACAATGGTCACATCCCCTCATGAATCATTATAATTAGGGATTTACCCCTATTGTAAAATATCTCTCGAACACAAAAATATTCAAGTATTCTTTCATGTGGTAAATACTTGTCTGAGACAAACTTGTGAAGAATTTATCTGAGAAGGAGTAAGATGAAGAAGATTTGATGCATTAAGGTTATTATTGTTTCTCAATACTGAATATCACTTTTCTGTATTTTTTACTTCTTTAAGGATTTTTATAGGATAAATTCTTGTGTTGTATTTTATTGATTTGGGCTCATTATGTTATGTTTTGCTCATTAAATCTCTTTTAGATCCATGTCTATTACATTTATATATATTAACACCGATTGGGGATACACTTATTAAGCAATAGCATGGCCAATATGGGGATCTACTAGACCCAATTAGGTGATCACTTATCAAAACATATCATGCTAGAAAGGGTTCCAAAGCCTATAGTCTAATACAATCATACAACAACCCTAATAGAGTCCTAAAGTTTAAAGCATTCACTCTATTCCAATAATAAGAAATTAAATCTAATCTAGTTCACACCAACACTTGTGGTACAAATTGGGGGTTATAAACAAAATAAACAACTAAACTAAACATGTATTAGAATGCATATACTCATGTCAATGTATATGGAATCCTAATACATGGGATAATAATACAAAGACACTATATATCTATTGTTACAAAGGAGAAATAAAGTTAGGAATACTTACCTTTGAAGATGAACCCATTGAACCTCAATCTCTCCCTTGGACAATGTGTTTTGAAAGAGATTATTGTGGTATGTAAGGATAACAAAGATAAATCAGCTTTAGGCTACACAACCTATCCAAGCATCTAAGAGACTTTTCCACAAGATAAGATTCATATCTCTAAAGAAAGTATGGAACCCTAAGCTTCATTCCTCAAGTAGAATTGTCAATAATCAAATGTTTATTGACACTTTTTCATTAATAATTCTTCTCTTATGTAATGGCGGGAAATAAACTTGTGTGTGTGTGTATGGATCTTGCCCTAAATCTTCCTAAGTATGTTGGTTGTATAGGGTTGAAATAGTAAATTTTTAGTGATAATTCATTAGGTATAAGCTAGGTCAGATAAAAGGATAATAAGCTAAACATTTGAAAAATACCCATAAACCGTACTAGGTTGACCTAGTCGACCTAGTAGAGTTGATTGTCTAAAATGATGTTAAGTTAAGAAAAGGATTAATGGAAAGAAGAAAATACTGGAATATGTAGGAATGATAAGAATAAGTGTAGGGTAAATGGTTTTAGGAGACAAGTGTGTATATGGAAATGGCAAAAGGAGCAACAATTTTACGAAGCATCGATGGTCTACCCACCCCTTTCCTGGTATACCCCCTAAGGCATACACTCAAAGAGATTGAGACTCGACAGGTTCTTGCAAGATACAAAGTGTTATTAATCAATAAAAGTTTGAAAATATTATGTGTATGTATTTTTATCCAAAATTATTGACACTAATCTTTGTTGATCATTTCCAACTAAGCCTTTTAAATTTTTCTTAGTATTTTTTCATTCAATTGTGTTTTATCAATTTTGTTACTATGATGTTTATCTACTTGTTTTAAGTCATTTTACAACATTTTTTTTTCAAATAATTTTATCTTAATTAGGGTTAATGCACTTATTAATTCCATGTTTTGATCAAATATATTGTTGAACTTACTTTCTATTAAATCGTTACTTCAAAAAATTGTCCTAGAGTTTGTATAAATTTATGAATGTCTAAAACTTAAATAACTTTCTTTCAACCTTGAATCTGATATTTGACACTAAAATAAACTAATTTTGACCTCATATTAAATCACTGAACCTAAAATAAATTTATTTTGACTTGGATCTGATATTTAACACTGAAAACACTTTATTTTAACCTTAGATTATTATAGATGCAATTATCATTCTACTAACATATGTTTTAAGCTCAATCACCTTATTTAAGATCCTATTGACAATAATATCATTGATGTAGGTAGCCTTGTATAGGATATTATGCCTCAATATAATTAAAATACTATGTTTAATATTTTCAATGAGCCATTTCCAAACCATGATACAAATGAGGACAATTTTGTAGTGGATCATACCTATAATACATACCTCTTGAGTCATATGATCATGCATTACATGTAATTATTGGTATAGTTATTCAATATTGTCAAACACATCGTATGAATAATTTTTATAGTAGTAAAATGATGGGTTATTATTCAAATTTCATGTTTTATGTATACGAGCATATATTGATTAACAACTCATTGATAATGTACTAGTTCATAATGGATCAAGTGAGAATGCATGAATAATGGCATTGCTCCATCCATTGAGTTAGACACAACATGGTATACCAATAACATATGAAATTTTCAAGACATTAAATGGAAAACAAAAAACTAATTTGGGACATATTTTGCCTTTTAAGGTGGGTTCTACTATATTATCTACTCCTTCTAGTTCTACCATATATTTGGATCTTTAACATAATATTAGGATTCCTTGGCTTACAAAAACTATGTTTTTAACCTTATATGGTTCATAGATTCTTAAAGTATATTCATTACAATCATCTTTTTATAATTTTAGGAATGAGATATGAGTACCTTAAATAATACATGGTACCTCTTCCTCCTCTCATAAACCAACGTACCTCAATGATACATTTATGCAAGAAGAAATAACATTTATATTTTTTTCACCAATAAAAAATATATGTATTCAACTAATTCATAAAAAGGTGAAAAATATCAAAAGCAATGAGGACAAAATTAGGCATTTCATAAAGAGGTGTTATGTTCCCAACAACCACCATTTCATGTAACATATTCTAAAATGGTAATATAAACATATCAACATGTTCCACATATATATAGTTGCCCCTCCAACATAAGATTACAATAGTACTAATCTAAATATTTCATTACATTAGATGATGTATTTTTTGAGTTTAAGTGATGGATTTTTAACACATTTAGTTCAAAAAAAGTGATCCTTATACCACTTATTACATATTATTATGACTCTCATCTTGATGGGATCATTGGTTAGTTTGTTGCATATATGTATATATATATGTATACACACACACACACACACACACACACACACACACACACACACACACACACACACACACACACACACACACACACACACACACACACGCGCGCGCGCGCACACACACACACACACACAGAAATAATAAAAATAAATAAAAAGTATCATTGTACATTTATTTTTGATTATTTTATCATGACATTCTTCTTTTTCTTGCATATGCAATCAATTTAATCAATTTTTTCTGTCCATTATATCTTAATTATGTTTTAGCCTCTTGGTTTTAATTTTTCACTTTCCAAATTTTAATAGTCCAAAATAATTATCTAAATTGTCATATGTTTCCATTTACCTTATTATTTTCAAAATCTTAACTAAAAAAACTGTCTTTTTTTACAAGATCAATATTAACCAATATGGGACATAAATGACTAATAGTATTATCCTAAGATGGTTTATTATGTCATGTATGTTTTTACATAAATAAATCATAAAATCAACATATATATCCTTAAGACATCAATTTTTTTGATATTTCACTTAGTTATAATATAAACAATAGTACATATTCATGTAAAACATATCTTTTCACATGATAGATTTCTCATACATGCATGTTATTTACCTAGAAAAGTGTACATTTGATGTAATTAGGATGTAAAATCATTCATATATATATTTATTATATCTCCTACATGTCTTTTAAAATTTATAATTCACATATACAGTAGGGGAATATTGCTTATACTTGGCCATGCTGTCCTTTTCAGTGCATACTTAACATTTACAGATGTTGGAGATTAATATTTTTTGGGATCACCTTTACTAAGTAATTTATGTTAATTTGAGGTAATTATAAGTATATATATTTGTGTATTTACTATTATTATATATTAACTTTATCATATATTTATGATTTGTCACACTTCTTTTGTCCTTTCATAGAAAATCTTGGAGTTACATTCACATATAGATCCCCCTACACTTATCAAACATATCCCCTTCACCCTTATGAATATTAGGGGAATTTGGAACAAAATAAGATGTTATGTTATTGTTAATTATTTCCCTAAGGTGGTCAATAATCTCCATGAATTTATTTGTATACATGGTTTTCAATGACAAATTGTGCCTTAGTGATCACACATGGACATTATAGTATGTGCATGGTTAAGCAAGTTAATGGATGTTGGTTATGAGTTGACCATGTTTGATGGGTTATTAAGGGTTAAAGAGTTATTAATTTAATTTTGGAATTGAAAATAATTCACTTGAATAGCCTTGTAAAGGTCTAGGTTCTCCTAGTCATCTTGGTAGAACTTTTTGAGTAAGCAGATTGATGACATCAACATTCACATGTGTGAAAATGTCAAAAGAAAGTGGCCATATGGGTGTGTTAAAATGTGTGCTTAGATTTTTTTTTTCAAATTTTAGGTATTTACATGATGTCTATCAAACATTATGGTAGTGCAAATTTGGACTCTCAGGTGGATTTCACTAGTTTCCATAGTCAAAATTGCATTAAAAGACACTATTAGAATTCAAATATTTGATTTTACAAAGAAAAACTAGTATACATTGTTTTGTTAATGAATTTTGATTATGTATGAATTTTATGGTGGTATAACAATAAAATTGGTATATAATTTCAAGAGAAATCTATTAAAAATGATTTGGAGGTTTGAATAGTCATACACTTGTATTTATTATGGTTCAAATTGACTAAGGGTTTGACTATCTTTTGCAAGTGACCCAAGAAAGATGTTTGAGTTTTTCATGATGGTATTTGGATGTTTAAAGGTTAATTATCTATTAGAGAGTGTTATATACTCCTGTTTCTATATGAGATTTCACTTTTCAATTCAAGAAAGGAAAATGAGAAACTAAGAAGAAAGGATGAGGGTTTGTACGTACCCAGATTGTGGACTTGTGCACCAGATTCAGATGATACAGGAACTCCTCTTTGGTTGTGGAGGATGACACCTGAAAGAGAAAGAGACTAAAACATGAAAAATGTTAGATGATAAGAAAGTGGACTGCCAAGCAAAATCTTGGTCCTAGAAGCGCAAAGACTTCTTGGAGGATAACAGTCCATTGTTAAAAACAGAATGTTGACAGAAACATAAATGATAAAAGACTAAATGAAAGAAACTAAAAGCAAAAGCGTACCTGATATGCAGCAGTCTGCTTTGCATAGTCACTAACGTCAGTGGTATTGCCGACATCGGTCAATGAATCTCACTCACGTTGGTTAGGCTACCGATGTCGGTAGGGGGAAATGGTCGAGGTCGGTCGGGGTAATGGTCAGGGATGAGTTTCAAGTCTGGTTTTGGTCTGCAGAGTAGTCTAAGAGGTTGTTTGAGGGTTTGAAAGTCTGTTTGGGAGTCAGAGGGACTATTTGGAGGTATGAGGGACTATTTTGGGTTCTGAGGGACTGAGAATATTGTCTGAGAATGGACTGAATGGGTGACAGAGGCAAAAAAGGGAAGACAGGGAGACAGGGATCTGAGAAGGCTTTTCAGCCTCTCAGGGAAGGACAAGGAAGGTTGTGGACAGTGGGCTGGATTAGTAGATAACTTCAAAAAAGAAATGAAATGAAAATAAGGAAAGTGCTTACCTCCTGCTTGCTGAAGGAAGAATGGAGGAAACCTGTAGTTGGCGTTGTTGAAGGACCTACAAATGCCAAGAGCCTGGAGTTATTTCTGTAGAGTGCATGTAGCTACTAATGCTTGTTGTGTGAGAGGGAGAGTGAGAGAAATAGAATCCCAAGTGCCAAAAGTGTTCACATTCGTGGGGGCGAAGAATAGTTGTAGAAATGTAGTTTTAATTTTAACCGATGTCGGCAGAACCATCGACGTCAGCCGAATAATGACCGATGTCAGCGGCAGAAGAATGGGGATAGAGGCTAAAATTAGCCTCTGTTCATTCTTGCATGCTGCTAGAGTCAAAACGGTCATGGGAAAATAGTCATGAGGGGGTTAAATGGCCACGAGAAGAAGGATTAAGAGAGGATTTGGGAAATTAAAGCTAGAAATGAGGTGGGGCCATCCAAGGAGGAGAATCCAAGGTGGCATGGGTGAGGTGGAAAGGGGACAATTAAAATATTTGATTTATTTTAATTTGATAAATGAGGGGGCTTAGGACAAGTGTTAGGAATATGGACCAAGGGTACCAAGGGGGGAGGGCGACCAAGGGGTAGACACGATTTTGGTGTCTACATTTGCCCCTTTTTGTCTTGTTGGTTGTTCTTGACGAACTGCAAGACAAAAATAGGAGTTGGTTGCCCTAGGTATGGGATGAGGTGTTCCCCCTCAAAGTGGGAGTCGAGGGAAGGGAACCTGAGATCGAGTGTCGATTTGATAGAGAGATGGATAGAGAGGGTGAAGAGCGAGTGTGAACGCTGCAAAGGTTGGGATTGCATGTATACCACACCACGCGATGGTCAGGTCAAATTATTGCAGGTCAAGGTTGAGGAGTGCCAAAATTGAAATAACTGGGCCCCAACATTTGGTTGTAGCTGATTGGGTTATTCAATCTAAGTTGAAGCTCCAATGGTCATCATGTTCTAGGTATCCCAGGCTCAGGAAGTACTCATCGAAACATGAAAATGTCACAAGTAGTGGGGATCAACCGGCTTATGATCCTATACTTGTGGATGTCATAAAATAGTCTACGCACAATTTTGCTAACCATTCGTGAGGTAGCATACATGAAAAAACAACCAAGGCAACATTTGTCTTGGAAGTGGTCAGAGTCTGAGGAGATAATCATGATCTCCAAGGTCTGGTGGTCGAGGCAGGTAGAGGTAAAAGTGATCTCAAGTGTGCCCCAGGAGGCTAAGATGACTTTTACGGTGAAAGTTGACTGATTGGGGGCATGATTTTGGTCATGGAAAAGAATTTGGAGGGTTGAAGTCTGTCGACATTGGTGAGAAAACTGACGTCAATGGCCCAAAGGGACTGATGTTAGCATAAATCGGCTGACGTCGACGGCCTAGGGCACAAATATGCCGACGTTGGTGGCCTACCAAATCTAACAAAACTAGATTAGCGGCCCACCAAAACTCATTTGCTACTTGTTGACTGAGAGAAAAAAGAGCTCTAGAGTTGATTAAGTGAAAGTGACCTAGATTTGACTGAGTGAGTGGGGTGAGGTGGCAGATAGGCATTAGTGGAGAGAGGGAGCGAGTTGGAGAGTGATAGGAGGCTGCAGAGGTGTTTGTGGGCCAGGTGAAGTGTGAGGGCAGAGAGACATAGTGGAGATGGTAGAGGGGAGTAGAGGACCCGCGAGAGGTCCACCACTAGTGGCACCCATTGTGACACCACGCCGACGACGCTGAGATGAGGTAGGAGGCCCCAATGAGCTCAATTGGTTGATTTTAGTTTTGATTTGGTTTTTGAAATTTGCATGTGTTTAGCTAGAAATTGAGGGGGAGGGATAGCTAGGAGGGTGGGAAGGGGAGGTAGGTCAGGCTAGGGTGTTTTAGGAAGGTTTTGGGGGGTTAAAGGGTGGTAAAAAGGGAAGCCCTAATTTTTAGGGGTCACCCCATTTGGCTCTAGGGTCGAACCAGTCACCAACGTCGGTAGGTTTGTTGGCATCAGCCAACAGACTACTAGCATCGATCACTTTCCTACCAGTGTCGGTCACTGTGTGACCGACGTTGGTTAGGTAAGTGCCATCGTCGGCATGAAAACCAATGTCAGTGGTTGCCTGGTCTGAGAGAGTTTATAAAATTACCAAGTCAAGGGGTCGAAGATGTGCCAAGGGCTTTCGAGGTGTTAGGATAGCCATAGACGGTCAGGTAGAAGGTCAAGTAGATGGATGAAAGAGCAAATGGGTGAGCTAGGTCCCCCAAAAGGGAAAAATAGTTATGGGGATTGGTAGTCATGTTTGACATGAGTTTGATTGTTGGATGCAGGTGAGGCAGACGCTAATGCTATAGGATTGGTTGTCGACATTGTTGATGCAGATGCATCGGGACATCACTAGAGAGGAGTGGGCTCATATGAGCATAGTGGGACTTGGCAGGCTATGGTGATACTGTCGATTGGCAATGGACGTGAGCCTAATGGTGGCTCTGATCGAGTGGTGGGATCATTCCACCAACACCTTCCACTTGCCGACAGGGGAGATGATAGTGATGGTCAAGGATGTATACCAAATTTTATAGCTATTGGTACATGTAGTAGACCTATATGCGTGCTCGAGAGAGGTGCATGATATACACATGGTTACATTGTTTGGTGACCATGCAGTTGAGGCAAGTTACCACTCAGCCAGTTTTGCATGTGAGCCATTATATGCGGCAGATGAGGATGCGCATCAGCTAGCAGTCCTTATGATGATAGGCATCACGGTTTACGTGCTACCAAATGTAGAGGGAGGTAGGTTTTTGGTTGCTATGACCAGAGTTCTGATGGACATGATAGAGTAGTAGACAGTGTTTGCCTAGGCACCCATCTTTTTGGCCCAGGTATATAGAGAGCTATGGGGCATTAGTCAGCGGTGGTGATATAGTCTGTGTGTAGGCCACCTTCTACACTGCTAGGCATATGAGCATATTGTGGTCACCCAACATCTCGGCCTTCCAGTGACAATTTAGGTTGACTTCAGGGTTGGCTTTAGGTGATGGCACGAGATGATGGCGCAGGCATAGATGGATGGAGTGGTCAGAGACATTGACCACTATACAGGGGTGCTAGAGGCTCTAATCCCTACAGATATCATCTGGAGACCATACTTGGTGTATCTAACATTTAGAGACTAGGGAGAGTAGCTAGTTGGGGTACAGATCTTGAGATGGGTCAGGGGCAGGTGAGCTGGCGAACGCGAGAGGATGCCAGTGGAGAGATTGCGGTGCCAGTTTGGGCTACTTCAAGATGTGCCACCTGCCTTTCCACTATATAGACGGGATGACATTGAGGTGCCGCTCCTATTGTCAGAGGAGACAGAGGGACCAGATTTTGAGGAGCTACCAGCAGGCCCTAAGATAGCAGATCCAGGATGCATAGAGACCTACTCGGCATGGTGGGTAGGGCAGTACATAGGGATACAAGAAGGACCGTAGCTTGATCTATAGGTAGTGATCAAGGACAGGGATATGGCCAGGCAGGAGAGGGATGCTGCTAGACAGGAGAGAGATATTGCCATCCAGGAGAGGGATGCAGCATGAGGACAGGTGACCATTTTGGAGAGCCAAGGCACAAGATTACAGGGGGAGATGGCAGGGTTGATAGGTCAATTGGCTGTTTTGATAGGATAGGTCAGTATTTTGTAGGGTTAGTTGGCTGCAGCCCAGGCACAGGCATTGGCAAGACAGGGTCTGATTCAGCATCCACCCCAGTAGCCAGTTCAATAGCCCACACAGTCAGCGTCAATGCAGTTAGGGTTTTCACAGCTGCAGGGTTCAGTGCAGGGCATGGCAGTAGGTCAGATGGGTCCACCGCAGACTATATCTATAGTTAGATACAATAATGCATTAGACGAGATCGCATATTATGAGGGAGCCATTAGGGGGTTTCCTCAGATACAATGATACTCAGATATGAGGGCAGAATTGAGCTGGCAGTGGTCTATGTCACGGGCGACTGCTACAAATTTGTGCAGAAAACATAGATCAGAGGGGGGAGAGGATACAACGTCTTCTCGGCCACCGCCATTGCCACCACCACCACCACCATAGCCACAGCCTTGAGGGCAGATATTGATATGATGTATATATCGGCCTGTGAGCCGTTGATGCGAAATGTATTTGATATTTTGAGAGAGAGAGATGCACAAATTGTGTGATTGTATAAAACTTTGAGATATATATGACGATTATTTTGAGCATTGACATGAGTTATGGATGTTGTTATGGATGTGCTATGTTATTTTGATCTGATGCATGTTTTGATATTATGTTTATGATGACTAATGTGATGATGATAATGTTATGGTTAATGATTATGATGATGATTAATTGATACTGATGCTTTATTTTAATGATAATGATGTGAATGGTTTATGATTTTTTGATTAGATGGTGATGCTTAAGTTTTTATGATGGTGATATTTATGTGATGACTATGATGTGAAATGAAAAATGATTATGCTAATGATTGCAAAAATATGTGATTGGATGTGATGGATAGGTGACGAGCGAATGGGATGGAAGAAAGTGACGAAGATAATGGCTGAGCTAACCCCAAAAGACCCCATGTCAACTGAGTGCTGCCAACATAGCCCCTGTCCTAAGGGCCTCAGGCCAATGTAGTTCTCCCCAAAGGGAGGAAGGGTCAAAGTGGTCGATGGTCTTCGTCGAGGTCAAGTCATGGTCAAAGGTAAGATAGTTTGTCCATCAGGTAGATGAACAAACGAGGGTGGTCGAGCTAACCCCAGGAGACAGTCGTGTCATCTGAGTGCTGCTTACATAGCCCAGGTCTTAAGGCCTAAGACCAATGTAGTTTAGACAAAGAGTTAAAGTGGTCGATGATTGGTTTTGGTCATGATGAAATGATGAAGGATAAGAAGATGTTACAGCCTTTTCCAAATGGTGTGTTCTGTAACATTGGTCAGGGCTTTTCATCCCTAGCAACTGTCCATATTAGGTGATGGATGTTTGCTAAAAATGAAATGAGTCTATTTATGCTTCAGCAAGTATTGGTTTATGCTTAACATAAATTGTGTATTCCATAGTCTCCATGTGTATTGGTGTCCATAGAAACTAGTGTGAATAGGCTATGTGAGTGGTCTGAAAAAGTGTTCAGTTGATTGGGTTTGACAAGTGATGAAGTTCGAATGTTACCAAAGTGTAAAGGAAGTGAAAGGCATAATCGCCCTTTCATTGACAAGGACCAGAAGGATAGCATAGATAGGGGTTGTTAGAACCAAGAGCCCCATTCATGCATTACGGCGTTGACCATGGTTTGTGTTAGAACGGTAATCGAATCACTTTGACATTAAAGTGAGCTCGAAGTCCCTTGAGCAGGTGTTATGATAGGTGAGGATAGGTTAAACTATTTTAGAGCAGAGATAACCTTACCCTTTTTTATAGGAGACCCTGAGACAACTACAAGCCAAGTCCATGACCCATTTTTTTTTTTTTTTTTTGGCGCAGACTGATTGATGCGGGAAGTCTACATAGAGATGTCATTTTATTTTGTGGTCAT
Source organism: Torreya grandis (assembly GCA_037957365.1). Classification (NCBI taxonomy): domain Eukaryota; kingdom Viridiplantae; phylum Streptophyta; class Pinopsida; order Cupressales; family Taxaceae; genus Torreya; species Torreya grandis. The sequence goes on from JARHVA010005650.1 coordinate 1,016,807, forward strand.
TTGTGAAGCTAATCGATGCGGGAAGCTTCTAAGAAAGTGCTATTTTTAGCAAGATTTAGTCATAGCCATCCCTCGAGGGAGTGGTCTATATTTTTGCTTTATATATTTAAGAGATTTTGAATAGCTGTCCTTTGAGGGAGCAGTCTATTAGCTACAGCAATGATAGTACAGCTGTCCTTCGAGGGAGTAGTCTATCTTTTAGAGTTTGTGACTTGGGATATTTTGACATCTTGACTTTTTTTTTGACAGAATTTTGAGTCATGGACAAGACTAGAGAATTTCAAGGGCTCCCTTTTATTAGGACAAAGCATCCATACTGTATAAAAGGGTTATAGAGGATTTGTTTAGGGGAATAGGGTTGAAAGGAATGAGGATTAAGAGGATGGGGATTGGTCAAGGGATGAGCTCAATTTAAATGTCAAGAGGATGACTAATCGACTAACAGTAAAATGGTCGTAGATGTAATGCATTAAGAGGCTCAGGTTCTAGTCATCTGTCGAGAGAGGATAGATGATAAGTCCCTGACACATACTTGTGCGTGATGATAAAAGGTCTGAGCCAATTTGGGGCAAACTTGACTCATTTACTTCACTCCATATTGGTCACATGCTAATTTTCTTTGAGGATGAGGTCTCTGATGTTGAAATCTCATTCTCACAATTTTTTTTCATAGGCTCGCTTGATGCGATTTTGATAGACATGGAGATGGTTGAGGGCAGCAAGATGACGTTTGTCAAGTGACTCAAGTTGAGCTAAGCGATCTTGATGAAAGTCATCGTTAGAAAGAATGTCATGCAGAGAGATGTGGAGAGACCGGATCTGTACTTCAAGAGGTATGACAGCCTCTATTTTTTACACTAGAGAGAAAGGGGTAGCACCCATAGAGGTTTGGATGCTAGTGCGGTAGGCCCACAAAGTGAAGGGAATGTGAATGTGTCAATCCCTTCCAGTGTCATTGACCACCTTCATGAGAATTTTGGTTAAGATTTTGTTGGAAGCCTCAGCCTGCCCATTTGCTTATGGGTAGTAAGGCGAAGAGAAGCTGAGTTTAATGCCAAATGAGTCACAAAGTTTCTAGACAGTTTTGTTTTTGAATGACTTGCCATTATCGGTGATGATTTTGTGAGGAACACCAAAATGACAGATGATGTGGGTGCTGATGAAGTCGACAATTTTGTCAACTTTTGTGGAGACCAGAGGAATGGCTTTCACCCATTTAGTGAAATACTCAGTGGTGGTGATTATGGACTGATGATGAAGAGATGAGTGAGGGTTAATCTCACCAATGAGATCTAAACCCCACTGTGAAAAGGCCAAAAATCTTGAGTGAGTTGTAAGGCATGGCTAGGGAGATGAAGCAAGTTAGCATGTTGCTGACACTTGATGCAATGCCGAACATAATCGCTACAGTCTTGATGAAGAGTGGGCCAAAAATAACCCAGGCAAAGGATGCGCTTGGAAACTGAGTTCCCACTAAAGTGTCTGCCACAAATCCCATCATGGACTTGTTTAATGGCATGAGACGCTTTAGTGGAGGTTAGATAGTGAAGAAGGAGGCCATCAAAGCCTCACTTATAGAGAAGACCCCCTAGCATGGTATAGCGAGCCATGCATTTGATGAAAGCCTGCCATGCATTGCTAGAGAGATCGGGAGGGATGATAGAATGAGTCAAGTAGTCCACAAGTTATTTATACCAAAAATCCCATGGACTAGAGTCTATGGTGTTGACATGGTTGATGTTAATAGAAATGTATGAAGGTAGTGGCACATGATGCATCGTGACAAAAAGTCTAGATGAAGATGACGAAGATGGGATATGCAAGGCGAGAGAAGCCATGGTGTCCACAAACTTGTTCATGGATCGAGGAACAGTTTGCAAGAGGTAATGGTCAAAAGAGGCTAGAAGAGTGTCAGCACAATTTTTGTACCTTTATAAAATTTCATTTTTATAGAGGTATGAACTGTTGATCTAATTGATGACAAGTTGTGAGTCGCTGAAGATGTTGATAGACTTGATGCTGAGGGAAAGGGCGGTTTGAAGTCCCAATATTAAGGCTTCGTATTCAGCCATATTATTGGTACAATCAAAGTCAAGCTTGAAAGACAGAGGCATGGGCTCACCTTCGAGTGGGATGAGAATGACTCCTGCACCCCCACCGAGTTGACATTTAGAGCTATCGAAGAACATGGTCATTTGATAGACAGTGTCGTCGGTGGAAAGCATGGCGATAGATTCATTGAGAAACTCACACTGAGAAGGTTGATTGTCGGGAAGAGGGGCATCTACTAGTTGGTCAGTGATGGTTTGCCCCTTGATGGATTTTTGCTGGATGAATTCGAAGTTGAACTCAGCAAGCAGCATGAGCCACTGAGCCATACGTTGATTTTGATATGGCTTGGAATGCATGTATTTAAGAGGGTCAGTGTGAGTGATGACAAAGGTCTTTTGTTAAGAAGATAATGGCAGAGCTTAGTAGTGGCAAAGACTAACACTAAATAGAGTTTCTCGGTATGAGTATATCGAGTTTCATAGTCGACAAGTGTTTGGCTGATATAGTAAACTGCTTGCTCACGGTGATGCTCATCTCGGTGCGTGATCATGGCACCTAACGAATGGTTGGTTGCTGAGATGTAAAGGTAGAAGGGTTGGTCGTCTTTAGGTGGAATGAGGACTGGTGGAGAGACTAAATAGCGTTTGAGGGCTCCAAAAGCCTCTTAGCAATCCTTATCCCATTTAAAGGAGACGTCCTTCTTAAGGAGATGATGAAAATGTTGGCAGCGGTCACAAAGCTGTGAGATGAAATGGTGAATGGACTGGAGCTTCCCTTGTAGACTGCAAAGCTACTTGAGATTGGTCGGAGGTGGCATCTCAAGGATAGCATGGATTTTAGTGGGATCTATCTCAATGCCACAAAAAGAAATGATGAAACCTAGGAGCTTGCCAGAGAGGACCCTAAAGATGCATTTCCTGGGGTTAAGGTGGACATTGTATTGAAGAAGGTGAGAGAAGATGATCTTGAGGATGGTCAAATGGTTACGATGAAGCTTGGACTTGCTAAGTAGGTCATCCACATAGTCCTCCATGATTTTGTGGAGGAGATCATGGAAAATGTAAGTCATGGCACGCTAATAAGTGGTGCCTGCATTTTTCAAGCCAAAAGGCATGACTCGATAGCAAAAAGTCCCCCATGGAGTGATGAAGGTAGTCTTGTGCTGATCTTCTGGTGTAATCAGGATTTAGTTGTATCTTGAAAACCCATCTATGAGAGATAGCATCTCATGACCGGCCATGAGATCAACAAGTTGGTCAATGTTGGGAAGAGGAAAGTCATCTTTGGGACAAGCTAAGTTGAGGTTGTGATAGTCTGTGTAGATTTGGATCCTCCTAGTCGCCTTGGTGATAGGGACGATGTTAGAGACCCACTATGGATAATCGATGGGTTGGATGAAAGAGACAGAAAGAAGGTGCTGAAGCTCCTCTTTGATAAGGAGTGCAACACGAGGATGCATTTTTTGAAGCTTTTGCCTAACAGGTTTAGCCTCTAGTTTGGTGATGATGTTATGGGTGGCAATGTTGGGGTCAATGCTAGGCATGTCACTGTAGGTCCAGGCAAAGGCCTTGCTATGGTCTGAGAGGAATTGGGTGTAGTCTAGCTGCTCCTGAGCATCTAAAGATTGGCCAATATTTAAGACGTGAGGAACATCGAAAGAAGGGAGGTTGATGTCAATAGTTGATTCATTTAACATAATCTAGGTTTCAGAAGGGAGGGAGCGCTAGATGAAAGAATCATTAGCACCCATATAAGATAGAATGGCATCATCGTCTATGCAGTAGACAGTGTTGATGGTCCCTGACTCATCTTCTATTATGGAGGGATAAATGAGAGGCAGAGACCTGGACACCCCATTTAGTTGATACGTCAGGGGTTCCAGGTGGATGGTGTTTATGCAAAAAAAACTAGGAGGGATGGAAACCATCGACTCCGTAGGTGAAGAGGGAAGAATAGGCAAGCTTGGAGGAGATTGGTCGATGGGGCAAAGGTCTACAGGAGCCTAAGTAGGGTCTTGGAAACCCAGGCCATACCATTTCTTGGCATTGTCATCATTGAGTGGTTTGATAGGCTGGTGGGAGCCTTGCTCATAGCGCTCGAAGCCAAAACCCTTCCAAGCACACCTATAGAGGTAGGTGTGAGTGAAGGCAAGGTTGTCAAGAAATGAGAAGTCTGATGTGAATGGTTGAGGTGAAGAGAGAGGGTTGCCATCAGTAGGAGCTTGATTGAGCCCCCCATAGACAAGGTTGGTTCGGAGGTGAGGAGGACCATAAGGCATGACCATCCTGATTCGGTGATCGTAACTAGGGCTATGGTGAAGGTGTCCATACTCTTGCAGAGTTTGGAACATGTCTAAGGCCAACAAGCGATATTCCCCAAGTGAAATTCATTGGAAGATGTCTTCCATGGGGTCTTTGGTTACTACTTAAAAAGGAGGGGTGAGGGCAACCGCTACTTGCAAACTGGTCGAAGCTTCCGCAGATGGAGACGGCACCAGGGTTGATGGCTTGATAGGAATGAGGATGTTGTTTGGCCGATAGGTTGTGTTACAAGTTTTGAAGGGTGATGGGTCAGCGGGAATGGTGTGGACTTGGCCATCATGTTCAAATTTCACACAACGGTGTAGGGTAGAGGGAACACAAGCCATGGCACGAATCCAGGGTCAACCTAGCAACATGTTATATTGAAACTCTCCTTTGATGATATAGAAGAGCTCTATGACTGTGCGTGGGCCAATGCGAATGTGGAGGATGACAGTGCCAATGGTTGTGGCAGTGGTGTCATTGAAGGATCACAAGATTGCGTCAGTTTTGGATATGCAATTCTTGGGGAGGGCCAATTGATCAAAGGCATGGGTGGAGATGATGTTAATGCTGGTGCCTCCATCAATCATAATGCACTTAATGTAGGTTTGATCAACATAGGTAGTGATGAAGAGAGCATCATCCTGATTTTCTGTGTTAGATGTAGGAATTTCAAAATTGCTGAAAGTGATAGAGGTAATGGGAGATAATGAGTGGACCAGGGCAGCGAGTGGTTGGGGGTCCTTGGGTTGGACCTCCACTACTTGTAAGGCTTAGATCAGAGCTTGACGATGCTGGGGTGAACTTTGGATAAGGTCATACAGGGTCATCTTCACGGGCATCTGGTGAAGATATTTTAACATGGAGTCATGGATTGCCCCTGAAGAAGAAGAAGAAGAGGTTGAGACGTGCCAAGGATAGATATTTTAAGTTTTGGTGGTTGAGGTGGCTTGATGAAAGGATAGGTCCAAGGAATGATAGCTTTTTATTTTTCCTTGTCCTTTTGTGACCTAGTGGTTATGTGGATGGCATTGATTTCAAAGATAGGGGTGAAGGAGATGAAGGGGTCATGGCCTGCTGATGAGATGTCAATGTGGTTGAAGAGGTTGGAGGGATATGGGAAGGTGTCAAGGGTCTATCAATAGTGTCCTCAAGGAGAAGAGTGTCTTTCTCCATGTAGCGGTGAATGACAGCCTTGAGGTCACAGCAAGTCTCAGTATCATGTCCTGGCATATGATGGTATAGGCAAATCTTCATATCATCAAACCAGGAGGGCTTAGACCCAAGAGGTTGGAATGGCTTAATGGGTAGAAGGGTTATGCTAGAGGTTTGTAAAATTCAATGCAATATCAGGGCATAAGAACCCACTAAAGGGTCCGTGCTTGTTGATGCGTGAGATGCTGGTGACTTTTGCTTGGGCGGGATTGAAGGAGGCTTCCGTACCACCTTGTGGGTTGATGGTGCAGCCACATGAGGAGACAGCACTTTCTTTGTGAGAGGTGCCAACTTTTTTAGAGAGGGTAGGCTTGTGGTAGGCAAAGGAAGCAGAGGAGGCAACTTGTTTTGATTAGAGGTTGGAGTGGGGAGGACTCTGATTATGGTCAAAGGATGAGGGCCCAAAATGGAGGGCAATGGTGACGGAGGAGGAAGAGTTCACCACTATGGTTTAGCAGTCTTCTTTGATTTGGTTTGAAGACTACTATTGGTCGAGGCCTGGTCTAAGTCCACCTTCACTTGTGGATGAGTGAGGTTAGGGACAGGGTGAACACCGAGTGACTTGATTGGTTTTGATGGGGTAGATGAGGGTTTTGGTCCTGAGGTGGATGGTTGTGGTTTTGAAGGTTTAGAAATGAAAGTATGGTCTTTGTTGAGAGTTTCAGGGGATTTTTCCATGGGAGGGTTGGTGGCATGAGATGAGATGGCACAGGCATGTTGAAGAGCTTTAAGTCGCTCACACAGTACCTGATGCTCCACTTTCCTTATAGGGAGAAGTCTGAGTTTCTCCACTAGTCGAGAAAATGGTTGAGAAGATATTGGATGAGGTTTGGATCCTCGAGAAGATGTGGATGGTTGTGGGGCCAAAAATGAGGTTGGTGTAGCAGTCTCAGACCCAAGGCATGATGAGGTCATGACAGGTTTGTCTTTGGTTGGAGAAGGAGGAGAGACAGGTTCCTCCCTTGGTGGGGAAGAAACCAGAGAATGAGGCTCCTCAAGAGGGTAGAGGGCAGGGATGATTGTGCCCTCCACTTGTGATTGAGGAGTAGGAAGGGTAGGGTCTTCCATAGGTATCAAAAAGGAGGACGGTGGGACTGGTGGTGCCGGTATGGTCAAGGCGTCCTCCAATATAAGGGAAGTCGATGGAGAACTAAGAGGAGAAGAAGGTTCATCCACATGTGATGGACTGATGGGTTGACTAACCTCCTGAGTCTATGAGAGAGGTTGGTCAGGGATGAAGGGCGAGACCATATTGACTGTGCATATGTTATGTTTGTGAGTGTCATTAGTCATAGTCTGGACATTGTTTTGGGTCAGAGGATGATTGGGAAATGGTTGCTTGAAAATGTCTATGCCTTGATTGGGTGGTGAATTGGGGTTGTCGAGGATGAGGTCACCCTTTTCAAGCATGTCTTGGATGATGTTCTTAAGGGTCTTGCAGTTTCTCGTGTCATGGCCTTTAACACGGTGGTAGTTGTAGAAGTCATTTTCCCTATACCACGTAGGGATGGCACGTGAGGGATCAAATTGTGGAGGTGGTCAGATTTGGGGGAGATTGAGAACCCCCTATTTGACAAGTTTGTCTAGCACAAATGCATATGACTCTCCAAGCGGAGTATACTATCATTGCTCTTTGCTGGAATTGGTGGGTGATGCTTTGGGATGTGGATGGCTCAGGTTGGTTGGTTGAAGGTGAAGAGGATGGAGGTCTAACGACTACAGCGTTTGTTGATGACTTAGACTTAGGATTAGATGAAGAAGGTTTAGAAGAAGAGGAGTCATTGGTCTTAGAGTTGGATTTCTTACTCCACAACTTGACTTTGTTCTCCTCAATGGCACGTAATTTAAGCTTGCGGGCCATCGTGAAGGCTTTGTCAAAGGTACGGAAGGTCTGAACCCACAAGGTAGAATAAATATGCTTGGCATAGGCTTGAGAGAAAATTTTGATAAGTTTTGGTTTGGGGTAAGGAAAATGAGAGCTGATTGATGAGGCTTCTCTAATGAGAAATGAAATCAGATATGGATTCATCCTCGAACTGCCAGATAGAATAGAGGTCCGTGATTGAGACCTTTTTGGTGATGTTGATGGAGAAATGATCGAGGAAGAGTTGTGCCAGCTGGGTGAATGTGAAGAGAGAATGGCTGGCAAGAGAGCTATACCAATCAAGAGCAGCACCGAAGAGTGACATAGGAAACGTGCATAAAAGTAACTCATCGTCGTGTGTAATGAGATAACAGGCATGTCTGAATGCCTGTAGGTGCTGTTGTGGGTCTTATTTGCTCTGGAAATGAGAGAATTTAGGAAGCTCCCACTGATTGGGATACGACCTAATTGGGACGGAGGGATGGATGGGTTCATTGCAAATTTGCTCATATGAGAGGGCATTGCATGAACCAAAAATAGAAGTCTCGAGACTAGACATTTTGTCCATCAGCATTTTGATTATGTCAGCTAATGGATTGGCAGGTGGAATTCCCCCTAGGTTATAAGGTGCTTGGAAGGTATTGAGAGGGGCATATGACGTGGTTGGTTGTGCTTGTGTAGGTGCAACATATGGGTAGCTAGTCATCAGGGTGGATTTTGAAGCCAAGGGCACTTGTGTTATGGGGTTGGTAGGCACAAATTAGATAGGGGCTATCAATGGTGGTTGAGGGGTGGCCACACTTGTTGAAGGGTAGTCAGTTACTCTCGTGTTGATAGGTGCAAGAGTATGGGACATAGAGACCACTAGGTTTTGGAAAGGTGTAGGATTTGGTGGAGTAGTTTGAGGTTGAGGGGGTGTCGAAATCCCCATGGAGGTAGGTCTAGAAGGAGAGGCTAAATTTTGAAGATAGGACATAGTCGGGTTATTAGTCGAGGTGTTGGCTTGATTGTCTATAGGTTGAATTGTGGACACTGTTGATGTGATCATTGTCTCGACTAAGGAAGTCAACATCCCATAAATTGGGTTGCCCAAGAAGTCTCTCATTCGGCTTCACGCGAGATAATGTTGCAAGGCTTTGACATTGAGGTCCAAGAATCTTTCGATGTCTTGGTCCCCTTCAAGGACTATGGGAGTCTTAGTCAGGGTCGGTCGAGTAGGAGTTCTTTCGGTCTTCGAGTGGAACTCTATTATAGGACTGGTTATGGATGGGGAAGGTGGAATTGGTTGATGTCTCGCATGGTTAAAAAGAGCCTTGGTTTGACTGCATGTCAAAACCATTCAAGGAAAACTAGGTCAAGTTTTAGAAACTGTGTTTTTTTTAGTTTTAGAAACTCAAAATGTGGTTTTGGCAGAAAAAGGGTCAGGTTTTAAGACTGCTATTTTGAAAAAAAAGGACTGTGACAGTGACCAACGTTGGTTGAAAAATTGATGCTGGTGAGAACAGATGGCTGACGTCAATCAGATAACCGATGCCAGCGAGGAATGTTGCCGACATCGGTGGTAAAATTGATGCCGATGACTATGTTTTCCACAAACCCAAAAGATTTGAGAGTTTTTGGAAAAAAGGAAGAAGAACATCCTCACTAGATCAAACAAGTAGATAAGAACAGAAAAGATGAAGAACACAAGCAAATCTTAAGCGTTAAATCCCTAGGAATAAATTATTAGGATCATGGTGGCTTATGCCTTAAAATGTGTTTAAGAAGATTGGCTTTTGAGACGGGTCCTAGAAGAGGTAGTCTATGGATGGTTTCAGGTTTGTTTAGGTGCTCAAGAGTTTGTGTTAGGTTTTGTACATGGCCTGGTGCTAAGGAGCAAGCTCCCCTCACTTCACGAGTCCAGTGATAAGCTAGTCTCGCTTAGCCAAAATATACTTTTCCTAGAGATTATCCTCTGCTAGAGAACAGAGTGGGATTTCCCCTTGGTGATGAAATCCAAGTGGGATTACCGGGACGGGTAAGGTATCTACTAGATGATGAAATCCCAATCGGGCCTTGTCTTAGGTAAGCTTTGATGTTTGATTTGTGTAAGTGATTTGGTTGTGTAACATAAAGTGGACTACGATTAATTCATGATGCGGTTATTAATTACTAGGTGTGGACTAAGTATGCAATCAAGAAGAAATGAAATGCAGTGTGTTTTATGCCCAAGTCGAAATGTTAGTTTGTATGAAGACAAATGGAGAAAGGGTTGAAGAGTATGACTTTTGACTAGTCTATGATGCAAGAAAAGAAAGAAGAGTTCTTTTTAATCCTGCTTATGATGTCTTTTGGAAGAGATATAGAAGAAAGAGGTGAAAAGGAGAAACCTAATGCACCCTATATGAATAGAAAGAAAAGAACCCAAGGAAGACCCTAGGTTCCCACCGGGCATGCCAGAATGTTTCTATATGAGATTTTTCTTTTCACATTCAAGAAAGGAAAATGAGAAACTAAGAAGAAAGGATGAGGGTTTGTACGTACCCAGATTATGGACTTGTGCACCAGATTCAGACGATAGCAGGAACTCCTCTTTGGTTGTGGAGGATGACACCTAAAAGAGAAAGAGACTAAAACATGAAAAATGTTAGATGACAAGAAAGTGGACTGCCAAGCAAAAGCTTGGTCCTAGAAGCACAAAGACTTCTTGGAGGATGACAGTCCACTGTTAAAAACAAAATGTTGAAAAAATAGAAATGATAAAAGACTAAATGAAAGAAACTAAAAGCAAAAGCATACCTGATATGCAGCAGTCTGCTTTGCATAGTCACCGACGTCGGTGGTATTGTTGGCATCGGTCAATGAATCTCACCGACGTCGATTAGGCTGTCGACGTCGGTAGGGGGAAATGGTCGAGGTCGGTCGGGGTAATGGTCAGGGACGAGTTTCAAGTCTGGTTTTGGTCTATAGAGTAGTCTAAGAGGTCTTTTGAGGGTCTGAAAGTTTGTTTGGGAGTCTGAGGGACTGTTTGGAGGTCTGAGGGACTATTTTGGGTTCTGAGGGATTGAGAATATTTTTTGGGAATGGACTGAATGGGTGACAGAGGTAAAAAAGGGAAGACAGGGATCTGAGAAGGCTTTTCAGCCTCTCAAGGAAGGACAAGGAAGGTTGTGGATAGTGGGCTAGATTTACAGATAACTTCAAACAAGAAATGAAATGAAAATAAGGAAAGTGCTTACCTCATGCTTACTAAAGGAAGAATGGAGGAAACCTGTTGTTGGTGTTGTTGAAGGACCTGCAAATGCCAAGAGCCTAGAGCTATTTCTGCAGAGTGCCTATAGCTGCTAATGCTTGTTGTGCGAGAGGGAGAGTGAGAGAAATGGAATGCCAAGTGCCAAAAGAGTTCACATTCGTGGGGGCGAAGAATAGTTGTAGAAATGCATTTTTAATTTTAACTGACACCGGCAGGACCGCCAACGTCGGCCAAATAATGACCGACGTCGGTGGCAGAAGAATGGGGACAGAGGCTAAAATTAGCCTCTGTTCATTCTTGCACACTACCAGGGTCAAAACGGTCATGGGAAAATGGCCGTGAGGGGGTTAAATTACCGCGAGAAGAAGGATTAAGAGAGGATTTAGGCAATTAAAGCTAGAAATGAGGTGGGGGCATCAAAGGAGGAGAATCCAAGGTGGCATGGGTGAGGTGGAAAGGGGACAATTAAAATATTTGATTTATTTTAGTTTGATAAATGAGGGGGCTTAGGACAAGTGTTAGGAATATGGACCAAGGGGACCAAGGGGGGAGGGTGACCAAGGGGTAGACATGATTTCGGTGTCTACAACTCCTTGAGGATAATCTTTAAATATTTTTTTAGGTTTTACCAATCCATATTTAGTATGAGCAATTGCTTATAAGTTGACTTTTAGGTCATTCATGGTGTTCTCATATACAAGGCAAATGATTGATAGGTTTTACATATGTAAATATGTGTATTTATGAATGTAATAAATTGAGGGTATATTAGGGGTCATATTTTAAGGACTTATTTTCTTTTAATTGGTCTCATGTTCCTAGTTTTGCTAAGTGAAGTGCTAAAAAGATGAATAGGTCATGATGGACCTATAAGGGATTATTAAGGACTAATTGAAAGGTGATGTTGCTTAAGAGTGATATATAAAAGTTGTGAATGATCTGTGTATGTTAAATTGATCTTATTATAAGTTTAATAAAAGCTTTAAGGGTTAAGGTATGTCTTATGGCTAACCAAGTAGATGGTGATCATGAAGGATCTATAAAGAGCATAAATAAAGAGGAAGGTTTTTAATGTTGATAATCAAAGAATAGGAGAAGAGTGACCGTGCTTGGTGGATATGTTGAAGAGAAGATAAGTGTGAGGGATCTGTGTGTGACCTAGAGGTCATATTTTTGATTTTGTAACATTGTTCTTGTAGGTTTGAATATTGAGTATGAGCAAAGAGGTGTAGAGTGATCCAAAAGGTTATTTTGGATACATTTATTATGTGTGAAGGTTTTAGAGAGTGTGAAGGGTTAGAAAGAGTCTATATTCACTATTTATCCATTATATTGAAATTTAATTAGATCTCAACATCTAGGACAAGTGGGTGCTTGTTCATGCTTAGCGGTTGGTGTTCCTTGTGAAGTGGGTGCTTCCCTAAAGTCTCTTGTTTGTAAATATCTTATAAGAATATAATCTGATTTTTTATAGACTTGAGTGTGGATTTTATCTCCCATGAGGGTTTTCCACATAATCCATGTGTTATGGGTGTTGATCTTGCATATTTTTTTTGTTCTTTGTAATAACTGATTTATAAGTTTCATAAATGCTTTTGTTGATTGGTTAAAAGTTTAAAGTTTTGGAATTGGAATTGAATTGATTAAATCATCGATTCACCCCCACCCCTCAGTGATTATGCCTCTAATAATTAATATCAAAGTCACACCTTATTTGTAAGTTTAACCTCTTGAAGGTGATGAAAGGTACAATGGGTAGTCATCAATTTCAAGGTGGTTTCTCTACTAAGCAAGAACCATTTTTCAATGGATCCAAATATGATTTTGGAGTGCAAGGATGAGGACCTACATCATGTCGCTAGGTTTTGACATTTGAAAATCTATTATGGATGGTTATTCCATACCCCCTACTCCTCCAATTAGTGTAGCTAAAAATAAGTTAAGTGAGAATAATTCTAAAGCTATGAATAATATCATTTATGGCCTATCAGAGACTGAGTTCATCAAGGTAATCCATTAGAAATATGCCAAGGAAATCTAGGATAAATTATATATTATATGCAATCATAAATACATCATGCCTATAAATCAATCCTAGTTTGAAGAAGATAGAGCATACCTACACTTCCGATTAAGGATATACTTGTTAAGTGAGAGTATGACCAATATGGGGATCTTCTAGACCTAATTAGGGGATCACTTTCCACAACATATCATGATAGGAAGGGTTCTAAAGCTTTTAGTCTAACATAATCACACAACAACCCTAATGGAGTCCTAAGATTTAAAACTTTCACTTATTCTAATAAGAAGAAAGTAAATCTAATCTAGTGCACACCAAAGCTTGTGACACAAAGTGGGGGTTAGAAAAAAAACAAAAACACAAAACTAAACATGTATTATAGTACATATACTCATGTCAATGTATATGGAAACATAATACATGGGAGAATAATACAAATGCATTATATATCTACTCTTACAAAGGACAAATAAAGTTTAGAATACTTTCCCTTGAAGACAAACCTATTGAGCCTCAATCTCTCCCTTGGCTAAGGTGTTTTACAAGAGATTATTGTGGTATTTAAGGATAACCAAGATAAATCAGTATTAAGATATATAGCCTATCTAAGCATCTAAAAGACTTCTCCACAAGACAAGATCTGTATCTCCAAAGAAAGTATGGAACCCTAAGCTTTATTTCTCAAGTAGAATGATTAATAAGTAGATATTCACTCGCACTTCTTTGCTAAGAATTTATATCTTATGAAATGGTGGGAAATGAACTTGTATGTATAGGTGGATCTTTCCCTAAATCCTCATAGAAACATTGGCTATAAAGGGTCAACCCAATCAACCTAGTGTGTTTCCAAGGTCAATTCACTAGGTTTGAGCTAGGTCAGCTAAAAGGCCAACAAGATAAGAAAGTGAAATACCCCTAAACTATATTGGGTCAACCCAGTCACCCTATTATAGATGATTGACCAAAAGGTAATTAAGGAAAAAAATGATGGATAAGGCATGATAACTAAGAGGAATGGGTAGAACTAAGGAAAATAAGCTTAGGGTAAATTATTTTAGGAGATGAGTGTGTAGATGGAAAGTGGCAAAAGAAAAACAATATTACAAAGCATTGATGGTCTACCCACCCCTTTCTTAGTGCACCCCTTAAGGCATGTACTCAGAGAGATTGAGACTCGATAGGTTCCTACAAGATATGAAGTGTCAATAATCAATAAAAGTTTTAAAATATTATGTATACATATGCCCCACTCTAAGTTCATCATGTGTCATGTAAGTGCAACATGGGATGGTGCTTTGGGATAAAACATGATAACACACAATGCTAATACTAAGTAAAGTGTGGTAAGTAGCAAATAAGATAAATTAAATGACTGAATTGAAAAATGCATACCTTTAACTTACCTTAGTGTTGTAGATAAATAAGTAGACTATAAGAAATATGAAGGTGTCCAATGTAGAGAACACTATATGAACCTCTAGAAGTTTGTACAAAAAATATCCAGAAATAGAATTTCTTAGAAAATAGACATATGATAGTGAAGAATATTTTTTATGTCATCATGAATATAACACATTTTACAGTTTGTAAAATGGATGAATAAAAACAAAGATACAGACAAAACAAGGAATCTATAAGACAATAATTCAATAATTTGAATTTTGAGAAGTGTTTTATAAACAAGACAAAAGACAAGTCAATTTTTATGTGAAGGAGAGAAAAGAGAGTTCTAGAAACAAAAATGAGCTAGGATGGTGAGGACATGACATGATAGATAGGGAGAGGATCCAAAGGCAACAACAAGTGCACTTCGAGTATGTAGCTAAGAATCTCAAACTAATTTTTTAAAATTGTATTGAATTAAGTGTATTTTAATTAATTTTAAATTTTAAGAAATTTTAGATGTCAAAATGAGGCAAAATTAAATTACAGGGGTAGAAAATAAGAATATGGGAAATGAGTTTAAAGGAGTAAGGTTAAAGGAAAGAAAATTATAATTTTTTAGGAAAATACAAGGGGTCAACAAGTAGAAAGCACTGGGTCAACCCAATTGGCCTAGAAGGTTGGAAAGGAGCAGACTCTATAGTGTCGACCCAGTAGGTATGGATCAACCCTGTACATTCTATAGGTTGATGTCCTAGTTTGGATTTTATTTAGGGTTTAAAAGGTCTAGAATGGAAAATCAACACTAGGGAGGGGAAGATAAGGGGATTGACTTAGATTTTTAAGTCAACTAGGTGAAAAGATAGGAATTTTTTTGTCAAACTAGTTTGACCAAAGAACTAGAATGGAATGAAAAACATGTAAAAGGTTAAAAGAGGGATAAAATGACTTGAAAGGACCAATTGAGGTCACAAATAGCATAGGAAGAATAAAATAAAGTAATTTAGGCTTATTTTTTATGTAAAAATATAAAAATAAAGTATTTTAACTATACATGATTGAAAGAACTAATATATCCTTTGTTATTTCTTGGGTATAGGGATGACAAAGATTTTGGAGAGCTGTGGATGTGACATGATTACTAGATTTTTTAGATAGGTTATCAAATTGAGATAGAGCTAGACTAAAATCCATAGGTCTAAGTTGGATAGCTAAGATGTGTCGGATCCCCCTCAGTGCTAATCTGTTAGTCATGTTCCTCATTTATTGGGAATGATTAACTAACACCTTCAAATGGGAGGTGTATGGGGATATAGTCCAGGTGGCTATCACACTAGAATATTTCCATTCTATCTTGGGGCTACCTATAGTAGGAGAATAGGTGACCATAGGGATACTAGATAGCCTAGAGGAAAGGAGAGCCTTAACCATGTGGGCTATAGGCTCAGAGATGATATTACTAAGAAGGAAAGTTAGTATGTTTAATGTACATACATCATAAATTCTAAACATCTAAAAGGTTATGATAGGCCTTGTGACATAGTAGGTGATATGTCACAAGTTAGATGGCAAGGTACAATTATTCATGGTAGCCTTGAGTAGGATTATCTTGGAGGAGTGAGTTCTATATGATCTAGGCTTTATCATCTAGGTCCAATTGGTACATGATATTTACAAGATGTTGGTTAGAGGATAGAGGACCATAGGACTGATTATATTATTAACAGCTTAGATATATGAGAGGTTTCCTATGTATCGATTATTTGGATTGCCCCACACAGTCGATGATAGGTTACATCAAGTGTAGAGATGGAGAAAGGACCAAGTAGTGTGGATCATGCCCCATGTTCTACTACTATAGTTAATGAGATGTGCAGACATAGTGTGGTAGTTATATGAGCACATAGAAACTAAATGGGCAAGCTAGGACATAATTTCACTAGTGATATCTAGGACAGAGGTGGTCAAACACTATTTCTAGTGGAGAGAACCACATCTTGTGGCATGTGTGCCAAGTAAAATGGGATTAGCTCATCTAGAAGCACCTATATTGATGCCTTAGAAGTGAACTTGACATGTGAGGGAGCCATGGGGAAAGAGAGGGATAGATCCATAAGTGGTGAGGTTGACACTAAGGTCATATCAAGAGCAACCATAGACTAGTTGATCATGATGAGGATCTAAGTTAGAGGATAGGGAGTAAAGGTAGAGATACTGGATGTACCACTACCATTTTCATAATGAGATGAGTGGTGACCACTGAGGGCATGGTGTCAATAAAGGTAAGAGGAGATAATGGAGACTATTTCCATCCTAGATGACCCCATAGGTAAGCTAGAGGAGATGACAAGAAGACCACTTAGACACAGGCTAAGACTAGAATAAGCTATGATAACTATGTTTGAGCTGAGTAGGTGACCTATAGAGAAGGTGCTAGGAGGCTGCATAAATGGGAAGACTATGCTAGGTGGTTGTGCAGATGATGACACCATAGTTACTGAGACACATATAGGTAAAAAGAGATTAAATAATATTACTTTAAGATGTTATTTATAAGTATAGAGAGAGATATTCTAAGATATGACAATGATCTAATATCCATCTAGTGTGATTTTTTAGGTTTAGGTAGGGACTAGGAGGAAAGATGGGGGTCCCTAATGAGGGGAGCACTCCATGATGTCCAAGATGATAATATACATCCATACAACCCCATGACATTAGAGGATCAGAGTGTACCATCTACCCCATCTCAAGTGAGCTAGTTTAGATTAACTAGAGAGGTAGTAAGGTAGATACAACTATAGAGAGAGAGGATGCAACCACCAATAGTGATGGGTGTAGGGGAACTATAGGCATGGCAGGCCTTAGAAGATGAGATAGCTATGCATCTAGATATAGTAGCACATATTATAGAGATCTAGAATTAGCTAGAGGAATCAAATATATGCGTAGTGCACTTACATGGATAGGTAGAGGGATTAAGATCTTAGATGGCCTCCTTGCAATGTACTATTTAGAAGAGTTAGATTGAGGCCTCAATAAGAAGTGTGGATAGGCCAAGAGATAGATAGGATGGAACCCATCCATAGATCTGGAGCATTATGTATGGTTGTATTTGTATCAAAATCATGAGATATATAAATATATTTGATCGTTTTGGCATATTATTGTTAAATGTGTATGTTTTCATTATGATGGTTGTGTTTGTGAATGCTTTGGATATATTGATTTTATCACATGTATTTATATGTGTTTTATATGCTATAGGAAATATATGAGATGTGGTTTCTTTTCTAGAATTATGAAAAACACATGCATGGTTAAAAATAAATAGGCAAAAGGGATTGGTAAAATATAATCAATCAAGAAAATGTACTACACACTATTTCAATATGGAAAATGTGTAATAAAAATAAATGGATAAGTATAAAGAACCAAGAAATGGTAAAACAAGATGGTAAAAAGGAATTTGTTTTTAAACCAATGTGAAAAAAAATTTATACCAAATTAAAACAATTAAAATCATACTAATATCATGTTGGGAAGTATGAAAATAATGTAATAAAATGGAAGGCATGGAAGAGGGCATAAATGGTAATAAAATCAAATTAATTAAGTCAATATATCATATAAAATCATGTTGGGAAGTATGAAATTAAAAAAAATTACAAAATATTGGTCTTAAATTGGTCATACTAATTCAAGCTAGGAAGTATGAAAATTTTAAGAAATGGTTGTAATCTTAAACGCACTCAGAAAATAAGAAGATAATGGTGAAAGAAAAATGAAGTAATCATAAAACATACTAAATCAAGATGGAAAACATGTAAAATGACATGTAACATCATAATCAATTGAATCTTATCTCAAATTTGACACATGTTATTTGGATGGTGACCTGGATATTGGAAAATTTTGTGAGGAGGGTTGGGTCCTATCCATGGTCTTACATTATAACTCAACAAATATAACACCATTAGGGTGGAATAAATATTAATATTAGGTAATAAAAATTAAAAGATGGTAATTTTTGAGGAATTTTAGGTCCTATCCATGGTCTTAAAAATTAACTCACAAATGAAATCCCAAGGGCAGTGATCACTAAACAAAATAATATTTCTCAAGAGTAAATATAAGGGATATAAGGAGTGAAAAAGGGAGTGTAAAGATAAATACATAGGCATCCTATGAGAAGACCTTAGGAGGAAAGAGGCATACTAACGACATGAGAAGACACTAAATAGCTAGTGGTCATGTATGTACAAAGGAAACCTATTCACTATAGATACAATGATTTATTATAAAATAAGTGTGTTACTAAGATCAAATCATGAAGGTAGATTTTTACAATAGAAATTAAAATGGACCTATCTTCCCATGACATGTTCCCCATTCTTTAGGACCCCGTACAGAGTCATTGGTCTACTACAAAGATTAGGTACTTGCATGAGAAATTAGGTAGCACTAAAATATATTTGATTCTCATCTTATAATCTACTATCCTACCACACCCCAAAGGACCTTGACTCTATCATGAGGCCAAATGTAGAGTTTGAGATCTGAATAGAAGAAGGATATGTGCTTTGAATCATGTCTTTTAGTTTGATTTAACTTTTAATAATATTTTTGCCTTTTGATATCATTGACTTTTGTTTAAATGATTTTGATTTTAAATTTATTTTGAAGGATTTTTAAGATTCACCCTCCATATAGATTTAGAATGACCAATCATGAGAGAGATAGTGATATACATGAATGAGTTATAGGCTAAGGCTAATGAAAGCTAAGTAACCAAAGACAAATATTGACTAGGACAGTTAGGCTTGACAATGAATCAACATGTGATCTCAAGTCTCAATCATGTATATTCTTATTTTGTGGAAGAAGGATGAGGGAAAAGGAGATCCAAATTGGATTGGTAAAATGAGATAATAATGAGATAGATTGTTTCCTAACTGATCACAAGGTAAAGGGAGATGATAACTAAAGGGAACATGGTTTATATAACAAAGTCACCATGAAAAATTATGTATGGAAAAGAGGGATAATAAATCAAAATAATCATAAAGATACAATATAGAGAGTTTTGAGAAAAACTCTAGGGAGAAAGGAAAAGAAATAATAAATAAAATACAGCCATTTGTGAAATATGAATGATAATATAAGCAAGATATAGTACAAGTAAGATTATGATAGAAGATAAGTAGAAACTTGACACAATGTCAAATGATATAACAGATAGAAATAACATTGGATCACATTTCCAATCCAATAAAAATGTGAAATCACCATGAATGTGCTCATAAATACTAGTAAATATTTCCACACACATTATCTAATTCATCGGATAAGTCTCTATGAAGATGGATATGCATTGTTGCTAAAGTTTCATCAATCTTCAATGAATACTGGGAAAATACTTCTTTTCTAATATCCTCTATAGAAAAATAAGGAATGCTCAAAAGATCATGTTGAGGGGAAAAATCAGGCAAGGGATAGTTATGATAATGCATAGTAATGGGATCTACTAGAGATGTAATAATCACTAATAGATAAGGATCCATAGGTGAAAGACTCACAGGTGGAGAAGGATCCATAGGTGAGGGAAGGTCCACAGGTGAAGGAATCATAAGTGGAGGTATATAAGGTGGTGAAGGTACCATAGGAGGGGATGGAACCACTGGAGGTAGAGCCATGGGAGAAGAAGGATAAGCCTTTTTGAGGGAATGACATGTAGTATGAATAGAAGAAGGTCTAGGAATGGTCATAAAATGATCTTTAATATGTTTTTGAAGAATGTGATAATGATCAGTGTGATGGGTACCACATAGATTCCATAGATAATATACCTCACCATACTTGGGTAGGTATTCAAGAAGTACCTTTGGGGGAGGTATGGCTTTGTCTGATGATTTGGAAGAAACATACAAGGTATCAATATATTGTCACATCTTATGAAAGTGGGTGGAAGAATGGTTATCTATTCCATGAAAGTAACAAATATTCTTGTGAGTGGTTTTAGTATAAGTACTCATAGAAGGAGGTAAAATAGGAGTGGAAGAACCCACAGAGAACTCATTGGCCCATTTGGTGGGAAGAGGAGTCATCTCAAGCAAGGGAAACAAACCATCACCAAGGGAGGGTGATGATGAGGAAGGAATAAAACTAGCCTCCATAAAAGGAGTGATAGCATCAGAGATAGGAGTAGGCTCAAAAACATTAGGACCATAAATAGGATCAAGTATAACAGGAGTGGGAAGAGGCTCAACTATAGAAGGTTCTACTGAGGAAGGAGTTGTATCTACAAAATGTCTAAGGAGAGTTAGACTAACCTCAAGGGTAAACAAACTACGAGGGTCAGGGTACCTAGTAAAATGGTAAGGCCAGGTCATAGCACAATCTGTGAACATATTCCTACGTGGATCCTCAAAAATTAGAGGTGTCAGCACTATCTCTTCCTTGTGATAAAGGGGGAAATGCTAAAATTAAGAACTATAAGTGAAATAAAATGATGAAATTCACTAAAAGACTCAAGTAAAGAAGAATGATAATGAATAATCTCAGCATCATAGGCCTGTACAAGAATTCCTAATAACTGATTATCTAAATAATAGCCAACATCATAATATAAGGTGTGAAGATAAATGGTGTAGATAGGGATAATCTTGTCATCTAATGAAGTATAGTGAATAAAATGCCTAGTCTTGGTCAAGACTATGGGAATGTCATCGCAAGGAGGCCTAAAAGAATGAGGCTATAAATAAGTAGGAAGTTACAAGATGAGATGAGGTGAGAGATAAATTTTTTTGATATTTAATTTAATCTCATTAAGCTCATCATCATTAGAATATAAGAGGTTAGGAGGAATGTTACCAATGAGCCCAGGATGCCCACTGTAACCTTGGGTTGAGTTAATGGGAAAGTTGAGATGCTAAGACTCATGAAATATAATGCCAGGCAAGGGATCAGGGGTAGGAATACTGAAGACACCAATATCTTGGAATCATTAAAAATTCCAAGGGTTAGTGTTAACTTGAATCTTGTAAATGGCTCCATTAAAAGGGAAGTTAATGCATTGGCAAGCATAAAAAGCAATAGATCTCATGCAGTGAGTCTATGGCCTACCAAACAAGATGTTATAAGAAAGGAGGAAGTTAAAGATCATCAAATTTACATGGAAGGTGATATGTGGGATGGTAATGGGAATCCACATGCAACCCAGAGGAGATTTTTGCCTTTTATCATATCATTGGATTGTGCTACATGTATACTTGAGATTACATTCAAAATAACCAAGAGTTTTAATGAAATCAAGAGAAGCAAAATCTTGTCAGGAATCATAGAAGCTATGGAAAATTTTAAATAAAAAGAAATATCTATGGTTTCATCAATGTTGATAGACATATCTTCACATTATTGTAAAATACTATCTTCAGAACTAGATAATGTAGCCTCTCATCCTATAAGGGGAGGATGAGGGAAATTCATCTTGAATAATAGCTGTATAAGATGGTTTCTATCATGGGTAAAAGTATTCATGAGTTCAAGGAATGTAATTTGGGATGTGAGATTAGTGAGCTCTACAATGGGATCCCAATCATCATAACCCATAAGAAGGTTGTTAGATATAGGTGTGTAATGGTTAAGGAGGTCATCGAAAAGAGGAGTCAAAGTACATTGGAATTTTTATTGAAAATAAGAAGAATAAAGTTTAGAACAAGGTGTTAAATCATGTTGAGATGATGAAGTAGTTGGTTGAAGTTAATTTTGAGAATTAGAAAAAGAAGTGTTAGTAGAAGCTTGGTTATCATTAGTATTGGAAGAGGATGGAAGAGTGGTATAAATAGAATGGGAAGTGTTATCCAAGGGGGAATAAAAAATTGGATCATCAAAAGTAATAAGATCTTCTTTCTCTAACTCATTTAAATTAGTTGGAGAAGAATCTTGGATAGCATGATATGTCTTATGTGAAGGAGGAGTGTAGATAGGTTGGGAATCAATGAAAGCTACCACCCTTCACATATTAGTCATGATAACCACATTATCTTTGAAATTTGGTTCATCAAGACTTTGTACATTATTGGTGGAAGGGGTGGGCTTGTCTTGAGTATCTTAGATAGGTTGATGTTTAGGTAAATGATATTTATAGATATCTAAATGAGCATTTACTTGATTTAAGGATTGATTTTTTCATGTGTTTTATATTCCTTAAAAGTAATCTCATAGGCTTGTTGATGCTTATGGATAATGGAATCATGATCAAAATTAGGACCAAGAATAAAATTCATAGCTAAATTATAAAGTTGTCTATATGTCTCATGAAAATGACCCCAACTAGTGTGAAACCAACAAAAATTGTTAGGATCATACTAGGATTTCCTAGGTTGAGTAGGGTCAATCTCTCATGGAAGATGCCTGGGTATATTCTTAAGCAATTTAGCTAAGGATAGAGGTTTGTGAACGTTGTTGTTATTTGGTGATGAGAAATGAGGATTAATATATTGTTGATAAGGAGCTAGTTTTGAAGAAGGGTTAAGAATGATAGCTTGAACATTGTGAATGGTGTCATAAGAATCTATAACACCATCATTAGTAGAATTATGGTTTTTATTCTTTAGTAATAAATGAGAACTTGCAAAAGGTTGGGGTGGCTCAAATTGATGCATTAGGAAATCTTGCCTTTTACCTTGGTTAATAGCCTCCTCCAAGGTATGTGGAGAGAGAGGACAGACTCGATATTTTAATTTAGGAAAGAGAGCATTTGTAAAGATATGAAAAATATTTTCATCTACCATGTTATGCTTACATTTGTTTGATAATGTTTCAAAATTAATGAAATGGGCCAAAGTGTTTTTAGGAAGATCATTAATTTGGAATTATTGCACTAAAGCATTTACTAATTCCTTCAAAATAGAAATGGAATGAGCTCTAAGTGGATTATAACAACCAGGGCATCACCCATGAGGGTTTTGGTAAGGATCTTAGTAGTTGTAAAGGTGTTTAACTTGACCCAATCCTTATAGAGATTTCCATATTTTTTGAGGTGAAGGGTAGGATCGGTTGACCTATTATAATAAATTTTAGGTGTTATACCTCCAATATCAATGTAGGCAATTTGAGTAATAAGAGGTTCATTTTTTAGATGCCAGATGGTTTTATTGACTAAAGGAGGTTGAGGAATGAGATTTCCTTGATAATCTTAAAGAGGAAGAAGGGGAACATTTTTAGTATGTTTGCCCCAAGCCATTGGTTGAAGATGAGATTAAATATTAAGAAGGTTTTTTTGCATTCACATCATTTGATTCATGTTATGTGCTTGAAAGGTATTCATTTGATTGTAAGTTTGTAATAAAAGTTGGTGTGTTTGATTAGCATTAGAATAATCAAAAAATTTATTTGTGTTGGCATTATTAGAATGGGTACCACTATTAGTGTTGATATGAGCTTGATAAGAATTATGAGAATGTGATGCACTAGTGGAAAATATTTCTTATGGAGCAAAAGATGGATCGGTGAATGGTTGAGAAAAAGAATCACTAGAAGCATGATTACCTTGGGTAGCAAATAATGAACTAGTGGAAGGATTAATGATAGTGGATGTTATGAGAGGCCCACTAGATGTAGAGCCTACCATGTTAGTTGATATTCTAGGCATGTAGGTAGAAGAGGTTAGCAAAGAAAATGGCATGGCATAAGGAGTCAAAATTGAAGGAAGAGGTTGAGAATTAATGAAAGTGGTACGCCTAAATCTAGTATTGAATGTAAGAGTAGGTGAATGAGGCTCTTCAGTTTGACCACTAATCATGAAGTTAGAAATGGTAGAAGGATCCTTTCCTTGATGTTGAGGAAATTTAAAAATACAAAAAAAGCATTTCAGGAGTATACTCTAACTCAGGTTGATCCTCTGAGAAAAGAGGTAGATTATGATGCAATTAGGTATTTGGAAGGGTCCCATAGTTCATTGTGCAAGTGAAAATATAAACATTACTATCATCCAAAATAGGATCCCTACTTTGTCTATGGGAGACCCTATTAATATTGGTAAAGTTCATCATGTCTATTGATTGTAACTTAGTGTCATCACCAAACAAAACGTCCATGATGAAGGAAAAAGAAGAGAGATGAGAAAGCAAAGGACAACGAGGTGAATGAAATAGTATAGGGTCAACTAGGTTGACCTATCACAAAAACAAGGATTTTAAAACTTTAAGGGGTTGACTAGGTTGATCCAGTACAATGTATAAGAGGTATAAAAAGGCACTGGCTTGACTTGGTCGATCCAATACAATAGATAGGGAATTCAAGAAGCCTAAAAATAGATTATGAAAATGAAACAAGATAATTTTATAATTAATTAAAAGTAGTAAGTACTAAAATTAAATATACATTCAATTGGATTATCGCTATCCAATTTAATTAAGGCACAAAAAAAATCTTGCACCAATGCTAGCTAATGCAAGCTTTTGCACACATAATTGAACAAAGAGAAAGCAATAAAATTGGAAAGTAAAGACCTAACTAACTGGTCAAATTGAATGTTTATTAGATTATTAAGATATGATTTTTAATGTGATTGTAAGTTATTTATAAGTAAGGTACTAGATAATAATCTAAGGATGGTTTCAAGTAGTTTGGGTTGAAATGGAATGTAGCAGAAATGATACAAGAATGGTATTGGGGTTTACCCCTCACTTCACACACCACAAAGATAAGGTTGTCAGGTGCTTATCCATAATATACCATTAACCATTATTTATACTTGACTAGAACATCGACTCAGCTTCCTCCTTAGTGATGAAATCCAAGTAGGTTAGCCTAGGGTAGATAAAATGTTAAAGTGTTTGTTTATGTTTTTATGATTTGGTCATGTGTGCATAAAATAGAAATAGTAAAACTAAGAGATTAATTAAAAATCCCCTAATTAAACTATGTGAGATATTCTAAGCATGAAATCAAAAAGAAAAAGAAATACACAAATTAATTACTAGTAGAAATAAGGTTAATTCTAATTTAAAACAAGGTATAGTGTTAACACTATATGCAAAAAATACAGAATAAGGTCGACATGGTTGAAATTATACTATGGAATTAAGGTCTAACAATTAACTAGATCAGCAAGGTTGATCTAGTTATTTCATACAACACATAGAACATAGAACTAGGTCATCAAGGTCAATCTAGTTATTTTAGACAACACATAGAACACAGAACTGGGTCAGTAGGGTCGATCTAGTTTACTATGCAAGGAAAATTTTAAAGATTGCAAACTATGAAATGAAAAATAGGAAAATAAATAAATATAGAGGTAAAAAGGAACCTTGGTGGATTAGAGATGAAATGAAGAAAGATTGTTGATGAAAAACCTTGAATTATGCTTGAAAAACCTACAAACTGGGTCAACATGATTGACCAAGCTATGTAGGAACCTACTACAAAGTGCTAAAAATGTATAGGGTCAATTGGGTTGACCTAGTAGGCTGAACTAGATGTTTGAAAGGTTGTAAAACTATACTAGGTCATCTGGGTTGATCTAGTTTCCTATTCCTAGAAACTTATGCATAGAAGTAAAAAAAATTGGGTTGATAGAGTCAATCCAGTATGATAAAAATAATGACTAATAGAATGAAAATAAGTGAAATAAATCTTGCAAGGTTTAGTTTCACATTGCGTTCACTAGAATGTATGTAATAAAAAATGTGTCATGTCTATAAATCAATCCTAGCTCAAAGAAAATAAAACATACCTACACTTCTGATTCAGGATACACTTACTAAGTGGGAGCATGACCAATATGGGGATCCTTTAGACCTAATTAGGGGATCACTAGTCACACCATATCATGATGGGAAGGGTTAAAAATCCTACAGTCTAACACAATCACATAATAACCCTAATGGAGTCCTAAGTTTTAAAACATTCAGTTATTCTAATAACAAGAATTTAAATCTAATATAGTGCACACCAAATCTTATGGCACAAAGTGGGGGTTAGAAAAAAATCAAAAAACTAAACTAAACATGTATTAGAATACATATACTCATGTTAATGTATACAAAATCCTAATACATGGGAGAAGAATACAAATGCATTATCTATTTACTCTTACAAAGGAGAATTAAAGTTAGGAATACTTACCTTTGAAGACAAACCTACTGAGCCTTAATCTCTCCCTTGGTCATGATGTTTTTCAAGAGATTATCATGGTATGTAAGGATAACCAAGATAAATCAACTCTAGGATAAATAGCCTATCTAATAATCCAAAAGACTTCTCCATAAGATAAGATCTCTATCTCCAAAGAAAGTATGGAACCCTAAGCTTTATTCCTCAAGTAAAATGGTCAATAAACACATTTTCACTCTTACTTATTCACTAATAATTATTATCTTATAAAATTGTGGGAAATGAACTTGTATATATAGGTAGATCTTTCCCTAAATCCTCTCAAAAATGTTTGCTATACATGGTTGATCTATTCGACTTAGTGTGTTTTCAAGGATAATTCACTAGGTCTAAGATAGGTTGGCCGAAAGGCTAACAAGCTAATAAAGTGAAAAATACCCCTAATTATATTAGGTCAACATAGTTAACCTAATAAAATTGAATGATCAAAATGGAATTAAGGTAATAAAAGGATGGATAAGGCAAGATAACTGAGATGAATTGATAGAACTAAGGAGAATAAGTTTAGGGTAAAAGATATTAGGAGATGAGTGTGTAGATGGAAAGTAGTAAAAGGAATACAAATATTATGAAGCATTGACAGTCTACCCACCCCTTTCTTTATGCACCCCTTAAGGCATGCACTCAAAGAGATTGAGACTTGATACATTCCTACAAGATACAAAGTGTTAGTAATCAATAGAATTTTGAAAATATCAAGTGTATACATAGATAATCTATGAAATAAATTCAAAGGTTAAGTTGGATACATTATTGACCTACCAAAAACAATTTGAGGACCTTAAAATGAAGGAAGAAGATAATGTGTCATCCTATATTCTAAGGGTTGATGAGGTGGTAAACATGATCAAAGGTAAGAAAAGGATGGATAAGGCATGATAACTGAGATGAATGGGTAGAACTGGGGAGAATAAGCTTAGGGTAAAAGGTTTTAGGAGATGAGTGTGTAGATGGTAAGTGGTAAAAGGAACAAAAATATTATAAATCATTGATGGTCTACCCACCCCTTTCTCGATGTACCCCTTAAGGCATGCACTCAAAGAGATTGAGACTTGATAGGTTCCTACAAGATACAAAATGTTAGTAATCAATAAAATATTGAAAATATTAAGTGTATACATAGATAATCTATGAAATAAATTCAAAGGTTAATGTAGACACCGAAATCGTGTCGACTCCCCTGGTCATTCCTCGTCTTCTTTCTTCTTCGCCTATTGAACCCTTGCCGATCACTTGTTTCACCAACCTTGACCCTGGCAGCATGTAAAGAGGAGCACAGAGCAAAAGGTAGACTCTATCCCCATTATGCATCTGCCGACAACGGTCTTTACCCGACTGATGTCGCCGACGTCGGTCACCTATCGGCCGACGTCGGCAATCCTACCAACGTCGGTCACCTTCCCCTTGTCCATTATCAGTTACCATTCGGTTTTCCGAAACGGTTGACAAACCGTCTCTGGAACCGTCCCCGTCCCCCACCTTCATCAACCTCCGCCAGCCATTCGAACCAGATCCCGAACGCTATCCCGAACGCTGAGCAACCAACCTGCGAATTCCTCCATCAACCTGCGAACTCTGAGCAATCATCAACACTACGACATCAACTAATCTGCACACCATGGGTTTCATCGCGTCTTCTACCAGGTAAGTCTTTATTCTGTTTATTTCATTTCTTTCTTAGTTATTATTTATTTTCTGTCATCCCGACTCTGTCCAAAACCCCCCAGACTCTGTTTAGACCTCATCCCGACCTTACCCAGACCCTGTCTCGACTCTGTCCAAAACCCCCCAGACTCTCTCAGAACCTGTCCTGACTCTATCCAAAACCCTACCCTGACCTTATCAGACCCTGTCCCGACTGTTCAGACCTGTCCCGACTCTCCCAGAACCTGTCCCGAACCTATCCAGACTTTCCCAGAACCTGCCCCTACCGACGCCGGTCACTACCCCGACCGACGACGGCACCTTAACCGACGTCGGCACATTCCTTAACTGACGCCGGCACCACAGAGACCGACGCCGGTGACTGTGCAGAACAGTGCCGCATATCAGGTACGCTCTTTTATTTTTCTATCATTTATTTCTGTCATTATCATCTACTTTCATCCAATATTCTGCTCTTTTTTTTTATTAGTGGGTTGATATCCTTCTAGGGAGTCTTCGTACTTTCGGGATCGGGCGTTCGCCTGACAGCCCACCATATCTTTGACTGACATTTTTCTGTGTTTAGCCTTTTCTTCGCAGGTGTCATTCCTCCACAACAAAAGAGGAGAATCTTTCAACGTCTGATTTCGGTGCGCACGACTATATCAGGTACTTCTAGCCTTGACCATTTTCTTTTAGTTTCTTATTTCTTCTTTGAATGTAGAAAGCAATTTTGCATTAGAAACATTTTGGCACGCCCGGTGGGACCCTAGGTCCTCCTTGGGTTCTTTCTTTCTTTCGTTCATTTAGGTGCATTAGGTTTCTTCCTTTTTGCCTCCTTTCGTCTCTTCTTAAACGACATCATAAGCAGAACTAAAACGAACATTTCTTTCTTTCTTGCACTTCTAGACTAGCTAAAACTCATACTCTTCAACTCTTTCTCCATTCATCTTCATACGAACAAACATTTCGACTTGGACATTAAAACACTTTGCATTCATCTCTGTTTGCCTGCATCTTTTAGACCACACATAGTAATTAAACCGCATATTGAATTAATCTAGATCACTTGATGTTACACGACCAAACCACCTGCACAAAACAAACATAAAACTTACCTGAGACAAGGCCCGACTGGGATTTCATCCCCCAGCAGATACCTTACCCGTCTCGGTGACCCTACTTGGATTTCATCACCAAGGGGGAAGCCCACTCCGTTCTCTGGCGGAGGATAAACTCTAGTGGAAGTATATTTTGGCTAAGCGAAACCAGCTAACCACTGGAATCGTGAAGTGAGGGGAGCTTGCTCCTTAGCACCAGGCCTGTACGGAAGCTAACATAGATTTCTTGAGCACCATAACAAAACCCGAAACCATCCATAGACTGCTTCTTCTAGGACCCATTTTTCAGCCAATCTTCCTCTACACACACATTCTAAGGCATAAGCCACTATAATCCTAATAATTTACTTCTAGGGTTTTAGGATCTGTTTGTGTCTTCATCTTTTGGTTCTTATCTGCTTGTTTGAGCTTGTGAGGACGTTCTCCCTTGCCTTGAATGGTTCTGACTCGTAGCCAAGCCAAGGCTCTAGTCGATCACGCGAGGCATCATCCTCTTCCATCTACCCCGCCTACAACCAACCCTATAATGGAGTTCAACTCGGAAACTGAAAGAACTCCTACCAGACCATCTCCGACCCAAACGCCTATTATTCTAGAAGGGGACCAAGACTTCGCACGATTCTTGGACCTCAATACCAAAGCCCTGCAACACTATCTCGCGAATAGCCAAACGCGAGACCCCTTTGGCAATCCAATTTATGGAATGCCGACTTCTCTCCTCGCAACTGCGGTCGTATCAACAACGTCCGTAGTCCAACCCTTAGACACCCAGGCTGTTTCCTCAACCAATGACCAACCTTTCACCAACCATCCAAGTGTGGCCTCTCCTTCCGTCGTTGGGCCCACTTTCACCGGGGTTTCGGCCCCCAATCAATCTCAGTCCACTCAACCACTTTTTACCCCCTTTCAAAACCTGGTCATCTCTATTCCACCCACCCTTACTCCTATCAACACTAGGGTGGCTACCCATCTGTTAGCCCATGTTACCTCTAACCAACCTCCCATGACAACATCAAACCTAGCCATGCCTTCCATCCAATCATCCTTAGTCACTTCTTCCGTCCCTACGACTAGTCATCCGTACGTTGCGCCCTTATTGGTACAACCGACTACGTCGTATACCTCTTCCAGCCTCTTTCAAGCGCCTCACAATCTAGGAGGTGCTCCACCCGCCAATCCGTCAGTAGATATTATCAAGATGCTGATGGATAAAATGTCCAACCTAGAGACCTCCATTACCGGCTCACGCAACACTCTCTCGTACGAAAAAATCTGTAACGAGCCCATCCATCCTTCCGTCCCCATCAGACCATATCCCAGCCAGTGGGAACTTCCTAAGTTTTCTCGTTTCCAGAGCAAGGAAGACCCACAACAACATTTACGGGCATTCAGACATGCCTGTTACCTTATCACCCACGACGATGCGTTGCTCTTACGCACGTTTCCCATGTCCCTCTCGGGTGCTGCACTTGACTGGTACAGCTCTCTTCCCAGCCATTCCATCCTCACGTTCACTCAGTTGGCCCAGCTCTTCCTCGATCATTTCTCCATCAATATCACCAAGAAGGTCTCTATCACAGACCTCTATTCTATTCGCCAGTTTGAGGATGAATCTATTGCTAATTTCGTCGCTCGATGGAGGAGCCTTATCAATCAACTTTCATTTTCTTTACCTCAGCCTGAGCTTATTGAACTTTTCTCTCAAGCCTGTGCTAAACATATTTCTTCTACCTTGAGGGTTCAAACCTTCCGCACTTTTGACGAGGCCTTCACGATGGCTCGTAAACTTGAGTTACGTGCCGTTGAGGAGAATAAAGTCAAATTGCGGAGTAAGAATCCCAACTCCAAAAATAATGACCCTTCTTCTAAGCCCTCCTCGTCTAATCCTAAATCTAAAGCTTCAGCAAATGCTGTGGTTGTTAGATCTTCCTCTTCTTCGCCTTCAACTAATCAACCTGAACCATCCATGTCCATGAGCGCCACTCGCCAATTTCAGCAGAGATACATACAGCGACAGTTTACTCCACTTGGAGAATCATACGCGTCTGTGCTGGAAAAACTCATCAAACAAGGGGCCATCAATCTCCCTCAGATCCGACCTCCAACACAATTTGATCCCTCACGCGCCATCCCTGCGTGGTATAGGGAGAATGACTTCTGCCACTACCACCGTGTTAAAGGTCATGACACGGGCAACTGTAAAACCCTTAAAAACATAGTCCAAGACATGTTGGAAAAGGGTGACCTCATCCTCGACAATCCTAACGCCCCTCCTAATCAGGGTATCGATATCTTCAAACAACCATTCCCTAATCATCCACCAACCCAAAACAACGTCCAGACCTTGACTGACAATACCCATGAACATAATATTCGAACAGTCAATACGGTCTCGCCCCTCATTTCTAACCAACCCCAAGAGGTGAGTTCATCCATCAGTCCATCACATGTGGATGAACCTCTTTCTCTGGGTAGTTCTCCCTCAACTTCTCTAATTTTGGAGGACGCCTCGACCTTACCAACACCGCCAGTTTCACCATCTTCCTTCTTGCTGCCCATGGAGGACCCAACCTTTCCTACTCCTCGGCCACAAGTGGAGGGCACTATCATCCCTTCCCTTTACCCGCTTGAGGAGCTTCATTCACCAGTTTCTTCTCCACCCAGAGAAGAACCTATCTCTCCTTCATCTCCAACCGAACATGAACCTGTCACAACTTCCCCATGCTTTGGGCCCGAGACTACTACATCCGTCTCACCTTCAGTCCCACAACCATTGGCATCTTCTCAAGAGCCTAAACCTCATCCCGCATCTTCTCAACCATTTTCCTGACTAGTGGAGAAACTTAAACTTCTCCCTTCTAGGAAAGTGGAACATCAGGGATTGTGGGACCGTCTCACAGCTCTTCAACAAGCCCGGGCCCTCTCATCTCATGCCACTAATCCACCCATGGCGGAACCTCCTAAGACTATCAACAAAAATCTGATCTCCACTTCCAAACCGTCTACATCTTCATCAACTTCATCAAAACCAAAACCCTCATCTGCTTCGCCTAAACCTATCAAATCACTTGGCGTTCGCCCCGTCTCCAACCTCACTCATCCACAAGTGAAGGTGGACTTAACCCAAACTTCAACCAATACTAGTCTTCAACCCAAATCTCAAAAGACTGCCAAACCACAGAGGCGAACACCTCCTCTTCCGTCACCATTTCCCTCCATTTTGGGCCCGCATCCTTCAACCTTAACCAGAGTCCTTCCCGCTTCAACCTCTAACCAAAACCGGTTGCCTCCTTTGCTTCCTTTACCTACCACTAGCCTACCCTCTCCCAAAAGGGTGATACCTCTCACGAAGAGTGTACCGTCTCCGCCTGTCATCGCACCATCAACCCAGAAGGTGGTACAAAAACCTCCTCCCATTTCGCCCAAGCAAAAGTCACCGACATCACATACATTGATGAACATGGACCCTTTAGTGGGCTCATACTCTTTGATCTTGCAACGACTTTTGCAAACTTCTAGCTTAACTCTTCCACCCATCAAGCCCTTTCAACCTCTCGGGTCTAAACCTTCCTGGTTCGACGACACGAAGATTTGTTTATATCATCGTACACCAGGACATGACACCGAGACTTGCTGTGCCCTCAAGGCTGTCATTCGCCGTTATCTGGACAAAGACACTCTTCTCTTTGAGGACACTTTCGACCACCCCCCGACTCCTCCTCACAACCCGTCAACCTCTTCAAACCCATCCACATCTCATCAACCGGTTACAATCCCTTCATCATCTTCACCTCCCATCTTTGAAATCAATGCCATTCACATCACCACTAGGTCACAAAAGGATAAGGCGAAAGAAAAAGCCGCCATTCCTTGGACCTACCCTTTTGTCAATCCACCTCAACCGCCTAAGCCTAAGATTTCTATCCTTGGCGCGCCTCAACCCTCTTCTTCTTCTTCTTCCTCTTCCAGACCAATCCACGACTCCATGTTGAAACAGCTTCACCAGACGCCTGTGAAGATGTCCCTCTACGATCTCGTCCAAACCTCACCTCAACATCGTCAGGCCCTCATCCAAGCCCTACAGGCAGCGGAGGTCCAACCTGAGGATCCCCAGCCACTTGCTGCCCTTGTCCACTCCTTAGCCCCTGTTGCCTCCATAACATTCAGCGATTCTGAGATTCCTACATCCAACACGGAAGATCAGGACGCTGCCCTCTTCATCACTGCCTACATCGATCGGACACGCATTAAACGCATTATGATCGACGGGGGGCGCTAGCATCAACATCATCTCCACTCATGTCTTTGATCAGTTGGCTCTTCCCAAGAATTGCGTCTCCAAAACTGACGCGATCTTACACTCTTTCAATGACACTACTGCCACGACCATTGGCACAGTTATCCTTCATATCCGTGTTGGTCCACGCACAGTCCCGAAGCTCTTCTACATCATCGAAGGAGAGTTCCAATACAACATCTTGCTGGGCCGACCCTGGATCCGCGCCATGGCCTGTGTCCCCTCCACCCTGCACCATTGTGTGAAGTTTGAGCATGACGGACAAGTCCACACCATTCCTGCTGACCCTTCGCCTTTCAAAACATGCAATACCACCTACCGTCCAAACGATGTCCTCATTCCTATCAAACCGTCAACCTCGGCACCGCCTCCATCCGTGGAAGCTTCAACCAGTTCGCAACAGGCGGTCGCCCTTACACCTCCCCTTCAAGCGACAACCACAGACCCCATGGAAGACGTCTTTCAAAGACTTTCATTGGGAGAGTATCGCTTGCTGGCTTTAGACATGTTCCAAACTCCGCAAGAGTATGGACGCCTTCATCACAGCCCCAGCTACGACCATCGGATTGGGATGATCATACCTTATGGTCCCCCTCACCTCCGCACCAACCTCGTCTATGGAGGGCTTAATCAAGCTCCTACTGACGGTAATCCTCTTTCTTCACCCCAACCTTTCACATCAGATTTTTTGTTTCTTGGCAACCCCGCCTTTGCACATACTTACCTTTACAGGTGTGCATGGAAGGGTTTTGGTTTCAGACGCTATGAGCAGGGCTCCCATCAGCCTATCCAACCACTCAATGATGACGACGCCAAGAAACGGTATGGTCTGGGATATCACGACCCCACTCAAGACCCTGTAGACCTTTATCCTGAACCAATCCTTGACCAATCTCCTCCACACTCGCCTATTTCGCCACCTTCACCTACGAAGTCAGTGGTTTCCATTCCTCCTAGTTTTTTTTTTCCATAAACACCATCCGCCTGGACCCCTTGACTTATCAGCTCAATGGGGTATCCAAGTCTCTCCCTCTCACTCTTCCCACCATGATCGAAGATGAGTCGGCAACCATTCACACTGTTCACTGCATTGACGATGACGCCATTCTTTCCTACATGGGTGCTGATGATTCTTTCATCCAGCGCTCCCTCCCTTCTGAGACCCAGGTTATGTTAAATGAATCAACCATTGACATCAACCTTCCTTCTTCTGATGTTCCTCATGTCTTAAAGATCGGCCAATCTTTAGACGCTCAGGAGCAGCTTGACTATACCCAGTTCCTCTCCGACCATAGCAAGGCCTTCGCCTGGACTTACAGTGATATGCCTGGCATCGACCCCACCATCGTTACCCATAACATTGTCACCAAACCAAAGGCTAAGCCTGTCAGGCAAAAGCTTCGAAAGATGCATCCTCGCGTTGCCCTCCTTGTCAAGGAGGAGCTTCAGCATCTCCTTTTTGTCTCCTTCATCCAGCCTATCGATTATCCACAGTGGGTCTCTAACATCGTCCCAGTCACTAAGGCAACTGGGGGGATTCGGATCTGCACAGACTATCGTGACCTTAATCTAGACTGTCCTAAAGACGACTTTCCTCTTCCTAACATTGACCAGCTCGTTGATCTTACGGCCGGCCATGAGATGCTATCTCTTATGGACGGGTTTTCAGGATACAATCAAATCCTGATTGCTCTGGAAGATCAGCACAAGACTACTTTTATCACCCCATGGTGGACTTTTTGCTATCGAGTCATGCCTTTCGGCTTGAAGAACGCAGGCACCACTTATCAGCGTACCATGACCTACATTTTCCACGATCTCCTCCACAAAATCATGGAGGACTATGTGGATGACCTTCTCGGCAAATCCAAATTTCGCCGTGACCATCTGACCATTCTTAAAATCATCTTTTCTCATCTTCTTCAGTACAATGTCCGTCTTAACCCCAAGAAATGTGTCTTTGGGGTCCTCTCTGGCAAGCTTCTCGGCTTCATCGTTTCCTTCCGTGGCATCGAGATAGATCCCGCCAAGATTCGCGCTATTCTCGAAATGCCTCCCCCGACCAATCTCAAGCAGCTTCGCAGTTTGCAAGGCAAGCTCCAGTCCATTCGCTGCTTCATCTCGCAGCTTTCTGACCGCTGCCAACCTTTTCATCATCTCCTTAAGAAGGACGTCATTTTTACATGGGATAAGGACTGTCAAGAGGCTTTTGAAGCCTTAAAATGTTATCTGATCTCTCCACCAGTTCTCATTCCACCAAAAGACGACCAACCTTTCTACCTTTATATCTCAGCCACTCACCATTCGTTAGGTGCCATGATCGCGCACCGAGACGAGCATCACCGTGAGCAAGCCGTTTATTATATCAGCCGAACACTGGTCGACTATGAAACTCGGTATACCCATATCGAGAAACTCTGTTTGGCGTTAGTCTTTGCTGCTACTAAGCTTCGCCACTATCTTCTCAGTCACAAAACCTTTGTCATCACCCACACCGACCCTCTCAAATATATGCACTCCAAGCCATATCAGAATCAATGTATGGCTCGGTGGCTCATGCTGCTTGCTGAGTTCGATCTCGAATTCATCCAGCAGAAATCTATCAAGGGGCAAACCATCACTAATCAACTAGCCGATGCCCCTCTTCCTGACACTCAACCTTCGCAGTGTGAATTCCCTGACGAGTCTATCGCTGCGCTTTCCTCCGACGACACCACCTATCAGATGACTATGTTCTTTGACGGATCCAAATGTCAACTAGGTGGAGGTGCTGGAGTCATTCTCATCCCACTCGAAGGGGAGCCCATGCCTTTGTCTTTCAAACTCGACTTTGATTGTACCAATAATATGGCCGAATACGAGGCCTTAATTTTGGGACTTCAGACCGCTCTCTCTCTCAGCATCAAGTCCATCAACATCTTCGGCGA
Source organism: Torreya grandis (assembly GCA_037957365.1). Lineage (NCBI taxonomy): Eukaryota > Viridiplantae > Streptophyta > Pinopsida > Cupressales > Taxaceae > Torreya > Torreya grandis. Next base: position 1,053,051 of record JARHVA010005650.1, read on the forward strand.
CTCGCAGCTCATCGTCAATCAGGTCAACGGTTCATACCTCTGTAAAAATGAAATTTTGCAAAGGTACAAAGATCATGCTGACATTCTCCTTACATCTTTCGACCATTTCCTCTTACAGACTATTCCTCGATCCACGAACAAGTTTGCTGACACTATGGCTTCTCTCGCTTCCCATATCCCATCTTCCTCATCTGCATCCAGACTTTTTGTCACGGTGCGTCGTGTGCCGTTGCCTTCATATATCTCTCCTCACATTCATCATGTCAACACTATAGACCCAAGCCCACAAGATGCTTGGTATAAGCAACTTGTGGACTTCTTATCTCTCTCTATCATTCCTCCCAACCTCTCTAGTAATGCACGATGAGCTTTTATCAAGCGTACTGCTCGCTATACCGTGCTAGGGGGTCTTCTCTATAATCGAGGCTTCGACGGCCTCCTTCTTCGTTGTCTCACCTCCACTGAAGCATCTCACGCCATCCAGCAAGTCCACGACGGGATTTGTGGTGGACATTTCAGTGGAAATTCGGTTGCTAAGTGCATCCTTCGTCTGGGCTATTATTGGCCTACCCTTCATCAAGACTGTAGTGATTATGTTCGACGTTGCATCAAGTGTCAGCAGCACTCTAACTTGCTTCATCTCCCCAGTCACGCCTTACAAGTTGCTCAAGATTTCTGGCCTTTCTCTCAGTGGGGTTTAGATCTCATCGGTGAGATTAACCCTCATTCATCTCTTCGTCATCAATCCATCATCACAGCCACTGAATATTTCACCAAGTGGGTGGAAGCCATTCCTCTCGTCTCCATAAAAGCTGATAAGATCATCGACTTCATCAACACCCACATCATCTGTCGTTTCGGTGTCCCTCATAAAATCATCACTGATAACGGCAAGTCCTTCAAAAACAAAACTGTCCAAAAGCTATGCGACTCCTTCGGCATCAAACTCAGTTTCTCTTCGCCTTACTACCCACAAGCAAATGGGCAGGCCAAGGCTTCCAACAAAATTCTCACCAAAATTCTCATGAAAGTGGTCAGTGACACAGGCAAGGATTGGCACATTCACATTCCCTTCGCTTTGTGGCCTTACCGCACTAGCATCCGAACCTCTACGGGTGCTACCCCTTTTTCTCTCGTGTACGGAACAGAGGCTATTTTACCTCTTGAAGTACAGATCCCGTCTCTCCGCATTTCTCTACATGATATCCTTTCCAATGATGACTTTCATCAAGATCGCTTCGCTCAACTTGAGTTACTTGACGAACACCGTCTTGCTGCCCTTAATCATCTCCATGTCTATCAACATCGCATCAAGCGCACCTATGACAAAAATCTGCGAGAATGAGATTTCAACATCGGAGACCTCATCCTCAAAGAGAATCAACACGTGACCAACATGGAGCGAAGTAAACGAGGCAAGTTTGCTCCTAATTGGCTCGGACCTTTTATTATCACGCACAAGTATGGATCAGGGACTTACCGTCTGTCTTCTCTTGATGGATGCCCAGAACCTGAGCCTCTTAATGCGTTGCATCTGTGACCGTTCTACTGCTAGTCGAGTATTCGTCCACTTGACACTTAACTTGAGCTCGTCCCTTGAGCAATCCCCGTCCTCTTCATCCTACTTCCTTTCAACCCTATTCCTCTTAACAATTCCTATAACCCTTTTATGATGTATGGATGCTTTGTCCTAATAAAAGGGAGCCCTTGACCTTCTACAATCTTGTCCATGATTCACATTTCTATCAAAACAAATCAAGATGTCAAAACATATCCATGGTCACTATATCAATATCAAAATCAAAAAGACAGACTGATCCCTCGAAGGACAGCTGTACTATCATTGTTGTAATAAATAGACTGCTCCCTCGAAGGACAGCTATTCAAAAGCCTTTATATCAAACAAAAATCTAGACCACTCCCTCGAAGGATGGCTATGACTACTCTGGCAATAAACAACATTATTTTAGAAGCCTCCCGCATTGATCAGCTTCACAACCTGACCACCAAGCAAATGACATCTCTATGCAGGCTTCCCGCATCGATCAGTCTGCCTCTCAAAAAAAAAAAAAAAAAAAAACGAGTCACGGACTTGGCTTGTAGTTGTCTCAGGGTCTCCTATAAAAAGGGGCAAAGTTATCTCTGCTCTTAAAATAGGTTACCCTCTTTCCTCCTCCTCTCACCTGCTCAAGGGACTTCGACCTCACTTTAATGTCTAAGTGATTTGATTACCGCTCTAACATAACTATGGTCAACGACGTCACGCATGAATGGGGCTCTTGGTTCTCATAACCCCTATCTATGCTATATTTTTGGTCCTTGTCAATGAAAGAGCGATTCGCCTTTCATCTTTTCTCTGCACTTTGGTCACATTCACCCTCATCACTTGTCAATCAACTTCGCTCAACTCTCTTTTCAGACCATCAACATGACCTTGCCTATTCACCCTAGTTTCTATGGACACCAATACACATGGAAACTATCGACTCGCCCCAATTTATGTTAAGCATAAACCAATACTTGCTGAAGCATAAATAGACCTCAATTCATTTTTAGCATACATCCATCACACATATGGGATATTGCTAGGGATGAAAAACCCCTCAACCAATGTTGCAGAATACACCATTTGGAAAAGGCTGCAACATCTTTTTTTTCCTCACCATCCCTTTGACCCTTCCTCCCTTCTAGGGAGAACTACATCGGCCTGAGGCCCTATCACCAGGGCTATGTAGGTAGCACTCAGTTGATATGGGGTCTTCTGGGGTTAGCTCGGCCACATCCTTGCATCCTTTCATCCATTCATCCATCCCTCGACCACCAACCATTGGAGATCATGCCTATCTCCTCCGACCTTGACCACTTCCAAGACGTTGTTGCCTTGGTTGTTTTTGCATGTATGCTACCTCATGACTGGTTAGCAGAATTGTGCGCAGACCTTTTTAGACCCTCACAAGTATAGGACCGCACACCGGTTGATCCGCCCTACTTGTGACTTTTTCGTGTTTCTAGGAGCACTTCTTGAGCCTGGGATACCTGGAACATGACGACCCATTTGGAGCTTCATCCTAGATTGAGTGACCCGATCAGTAGACGACTAAATGCTGGAGCCCGGTTACTTCAATTTTGGCACTCCTCGACCCTTGACCTGCGACACTTTGGCCTGACCATCTCGTGCAGTGGTATTCGTGCAATCACGACCTTTACAGCGTTCACCCTCACCCCTTTTTCATCCGCTCTTTATCAAATCAGCACCCGATTCCCGGTTCCCTTCCCTCGACTCCTGCTTTGAGGGGGAATACCTCATCCTTACTCGGGGCATTTTGCCTCCTATTTTTGTCTTGCAGTTCATTCGAACAACTAACAAGACGAAATCAACCTTATCCCTCACCTGGGGCACTCACTCCTATTTTTGTCTTGCAGTTCGTCCAGAACAACCAACAAGACAAAAAGGGGCAAATGTAGACACCGAAATCGTGTCAACTCCCCTGGTCATTCCTCGTCTTCTTTCTTCTTCGCCTATTGAACCCTTGCCGATCACTTGTTTCACCAACCTTGACCCTGGCAGCATGTAAAGAGGAGCACAGAGCAAAAGGTAGACTCTATCCCCATTATGCATCTGCCGACGACGGTCTTTACCCGACCGATGTCGCCGACGTCGGTCACCTATCGGCCGACGTCGGCAATCCTGCCGACGTCGGTCACCTTCCCCTTGTCCGTTATCAGTTACCATTCGGTTTTCCAAAACAGTTGACAAACCGTCTCTGGAACCGTCCCCGTCCCCCGCCTTCATCAACCTCCGCCAGCCATTCGAACCAGATCCCGAACGCTATCCCGAACGCTGAGCAACCAACCTGCGAATTCCTCCATCAACCTGTGAACTCCGAGCAATCATCAACACTACGACATCAACTAATCTGCACACCATGGGTTTCATCACGTCTTCTACCAGGTAAGTCTTTATTCTATTTATTTCATTTCTTTCTTAGTTATTATTTATTTTCTGTCATCCCGACTCTGTCCAAAACCCCCCAGACTCTGTTTAGACCTCGTCCCGACCTTACCCAGACCCTGTCCCGACTCTGTCCAAAACCCCCCAGACTCTCTCAGAACCTGTCCTGACTCTATCCAAAACCCTACCCTGACCTTATCAGACCCTGTCCTGACTGTTCAGACCTGTCCCGACTCTCCCAGAACCTGTCCCGAACCTGTCTAGACTTTCCCAGAACCTGCCCCTACCGATGTCGGTCACTACCCCGACCGACGACGGCACCTTAACCGATGTCGGCACATTCCTTAACCGACGCCGGCACCACAGAGACCGACGCCGGCGACTGTGCAGAACAGTGCCGCATATCAGGTACGCTCTTTTATTTTTCTGTCATTTATTTCTGTCATTATCATCTACTTTCGTCCAATATTCTGCTCTTTTTTTTTATTAGTGGGTTGATATCCTTCTAGGGAGTCTTCGTACTTCCGGGATCGGGCGTTCGCCTGACAGCCCACCATATCTTTGACTGACGTTTTTCCGTGTTTAGCCTTTTCTTCGCAGGTATCATTCCTACACAGCAAAAGAGGAGAATCTTTCAACGTCTGATTTCGGTGCGCACGACTATATCAAGTACTTCTAGCCTTGACCATTTTCTTTTAGTTTCTTATTTCTTCTTTGAATGTAGAAAGCAGTTTTGCATTAGAAACAGTTAAGTTGGCTAAATTATAGACCTACCACAAACAATTTGATGGCCTTAAAATGAAGGAAGAAGATAATGTGGCATCCTATATTATAAGGGTTAATGAGGTGGTAAACATGATCAAAGGTAAGAAAAGGATGGATAAGGAATGATATCCGAAATGAATGGATAGAACTGAGGAGAATAAGCTTAGGGTAAGAGGTTTTAGGAGATGAGTGTGTAGATGGTAAGTAGTAAAAGGACCAAAAATATTATAAAGCATTGATGGTCTACCCACCCCTTTCTCGATGCACCCCTTAAGGCATGCACTTAGAGAGATTGAGACTTGATACATTCCTACAAGATAAAAAAATGTTAGTAATCAATAAACTTTTGAAAATATTAAGTGTATACATAGATAATCTATTAAATAAATTCAAAGATTAAGTTGGCTAAACTATAGACCAACCACAAACAATTTGAGGGCCTTAAAATGAAGGGAGAAGATAATGTGTCATCCTATATTCTAAGGTTTGATGAGGTGGTAAACATGATCAAAGGCAAGAAAAGGATGGATAAGGCATGATAACTGAGATGAATGGGCAGAACTGAGGAGAATAGTCTTAGGGTAAAAGGTTTTAGGAGATGAGTGTGTAGATGGTAAGTGGTAAAAGGACCAAAAATATTATAAAGCATTGATGGTATACCCACCCCTTTATTGATGCACCCCTTAAGTCATGAACTTAGAGAGATTGAGACTCGATAGGTTCCTACAAGATACAAAATTTTAGTAATCAATAAACTTTTGAAAATATTAAGTGTATACATAGATAATCTATGAAATGAATTCAAAGGTTAATTTGACTAAATTATAGACCTACCACAAACAATTTTAGGGCCTTAAAATTAAGGAAGAAAATAATATGGCATCCTATACTCTAAGGGTTGATGAGGTGGTAAACATGATCAAAGGTCTTGGAGAGGGGATTGAAGAAGCTACTGTTGTACATAAAGTGTTAAGGTCTCTCACCCTCAAGTTTGATTCAAATATTTTTGTTGTAGAAGAGAGTCATGATCTCACCAAGATGAAGATGGATGAATTCCATGACATATTTATTACCTATGAGATGAGAGTCAATGAGGACAAACCACCATAGAAGGAAGCAACCTTCAAGGTGATTAAGGAGTCAAAAGGCAAGAAGAGCAAGTTAAGTCTTGAAGACTTTGATCTTAATGAATATCAATTTGAATCCATGATTGCAAGAAAATTGAATATAGGGTTTGGTAAATATGAATGGAAACTTCATTTAAATGTTTTTCATGTGGTAACATTGGTCATTTTGTAGCTTAGTGCACAGAAAGAGGCAATTTTGAACACAAGAAAGCTCATAAAGAATATTATGAGGATGAACACAAGAAATCTAAGGGTCCTAACAAGTATAAAAATTTATTTAATAGGATAAATGGTAAGGAGTCATATAAAGTAATTAGGAGCCTTTACCATGAAGAGGATAGTAACTCATCTAGTAAAGAAGCAGGAAACACATCAAATAGTGATGATTCATCTCATGATGAGGACAATGAAACATTGTTTATGTCTCTTAGGAATAATGAATGTGAATGATCTTTAGGAAGAGATCTCTTTGGTGGAGATAGCTTAGAGTAATAAGATGAGTAAGTCGATCTTGAAGAAAAATATTTGAATACCTTAGAATAATTGAAGCTTCTACAAGGCAAAAATAGAAAGGAAACATCCTTGATCAAAACCTATGAGGAAAAAATTGGGTTCTTTGATGAAAGGTTGAGAAAGGAATTCAAAGAGCATGATGAGAACACTCAACATCTTGAAACTTAGGTTTGTATATTTTCTAAAGAGAAAAAGAGAAAGGATGTGAGAGGATCCTCCTGCAACAATTAATTAAAATGAAAAAAATAACAAGAATTAGCAGTATGAATTAAATCTAATAAAACACTTGAAAATATTGAATTGATTACAGGCCACTTTGAGGGGGAAACCTTCTTTGAGAAATATCAATACAATAATTTCTTAGATACCTTAATTGGCCTCAACACTTATTTATGAATTCTAATCAAAGCAACTACTAATTCCCATGAATTTGAGATAAAACAAAATGCTCACGGGATGACTTACAAAGCATATGCATCCATAACAACTAATAACCTAACAAAGTAAAGAGAAGAGATATCATGGGTTTATAACATCCCCTCCCTCTTAGAAAAAACTTTGTCCTCAAAGATTTATATGTGGAAATCGGTGTTGAACCTAAAATAGTGGTTCCCATGTTGCATCTTCTGGTTGCATTCTATGTCACTGAATTAAAACCTCGTTGATGGAGTGGGAGTGAAGTTAGCATGTGTGATTGTATAGGATTGCCTCTAACTCAAGAAGAATGGATATTTCATTATAATGTTTTGGTAAAATAGTCTATACTCTAATGTTTGTGCCAAGAAATTTATTCAAATAAGAGACATGAAATATTGGGTAAACTTGAGAAGAAGGTGGGAGATCCAACTTATAAGCAACTGACCTAATCTTCTAAAGAACCTTATAGGGCCCATATAACTTAGGAGATAGCTTATGATGCCCTTTGATTTTTAATGAGGATTGCTTGTATGGCTTCAAGTGAAGAAAAACCATATCACTTACTTGACAAGTGAGCATGGAATGATGTTGATATGCCTATTGTTTCAACTAATTTTTTGTCATATGAAGATTATCTCGTAGGGTATTAAAGATCTAATCCCAGGTTTGAAGAATTGTGTTGACTACTTGAATTGATGAACTACTTAGGGTGTATATAAGGATCACTAGTGGTGCTTGACCATAGACTGCTTCATATGGAGACATTTTTATTGAAGTATGGTAGGAGGTATTGTACCACCATTCAGTGAGAGGGAGCCACTTTTCCCACTAACATTATTGTTCTGAGGTGAAGTAATGAAGGAAAATTTTCAAGCATTTATTGACAATTTTAGTCTGACCATCTATTTGTGGATGATACCTAGAACTCATATTCAATTGGGTGTTAGTGCATAAAAATAGTTCTATCCAAAAATGGCTAGTGAAGGTTGCATCACGATCTGAGACAATGAATACAAGAATGCCATGAAGACAAAAAATTTGGTCCAAGAAATTTTGTGAGATCGTGGAGGTGGTATAGGGATGGTTGAGAGCACAAAAATGACTATATTTGGAGAGGCGATCAACCACAACTAAAATCACCATTTTCCCTCCATATTTTGGGAGCTTTTCAATGAAATCCATATAAATATTGATTCAAATCCTAGTAGGGATGGGCAAGGGTTTGAGTAACCTAGGGATGAGTGTTGTTTCACCCTTGTTACATTGGCAGGTATCACATTCAACCACTATCTATTGAATTACCTTTTTCATTCCCTTCTAAAATAAGTTTTAACATGCCCACTCATAAGTTTTGAGAAACCCTGAGTGCCCTATAGATGGAAAATCATGGAGTTCATAAAATATTCCCTGTTAAAGATATGTGCTTGGGGGAAGCGCTAGATGACCCTTATATCAAAAAGGCACCATCCCATGAATAATGTGGTACAATCAAGGGTTTAGTGGCAAAATATTGAATGATTGGAGATAATGAGGAGTCACTAACATTCCCTTGTTGTATAATGTCCAACCAATTTGGAATAGGCATGGAAATAACTAAAAGGAAAGCTTGGTATGTAAATGTGTGAGACATAGCATCAGCCACAATATTTTCCTTACCCTTCTTGTAAGTGTTCTCATAGTCATAATTGATGAGTTTGTTGACCCATTTCTATTGTAATGGGATAGAGACCCATTTTTCCAAGAAATATTTTAGACTTTAATGATCAATTTTGATGTAAAAACTATTTCCCAATAGGTATGGCCTCCACTTCTATACTACATGCAAAATGCCATCATTTCCTTCTCATAAGTAGAGAGCACTAAATTCTTGCCAAAAAATACTTTTTTAGTGAATGAAATGTGGCATATTTCTTGGAGGATAACAAAACCAAGTCCATTTCCACAAGCATCACTCTCGATAGTAAAGGTCTTAGCAAAATATGGCATAACTATAATAGGTGTAGTACACATATCTTATTTCAATTTTTCAAATGCATACTTAGTAGCTTGTGTCAAAGTAAAATCATCCTTTTTAAACATAGCTATTAGTGGAGATGAAATCTTCTCATAATCCTTGACAAAATTGTGATAGTATCTAGTCAACCCCTAAAAACAATGGAGGTTCTTGAGTTTCTAAGGATGCAACCAATTTGTCATGGTAGTTGTTTTTTTCTAATCCACCCAAACCCCTTGGGCTGACACAATATGCTCAAGATACTCCACTTTATCCTAGCCAAAAGTAATTTTGGACTATTTTTCATAAAGGTTATGGTTAGAGAGAAGTTGCAGTGTGAGCTCTATATGTTGGAGATGCTCAAGCCATGTTTTAAAATAGATGAGGATATCATCAAAGAAGACCATAATGAATTTCTACTATTAGGGATAGAATATTTTACTCATCAATGATTATAATGTTGAAGGATCATTAGTGAGTCTAAAGGGCATGACCAAAAACTCATAATGGCCATCTTACATGTAAAAATTTATCTTAAGGATATCATCCACATGAAGCCAAATTTGGTGATATCTAGATCAGAGATCCAACTTGGAGAAAAAATGAACACCATGGAGCTCAAGAATCTCATAAATAATGGGGATCAAGAACTTATACTTGATTATGAGGTGATTAAGTGCATAAAAATCAATGCAAAGGCACCATGAACACTATTTTTTTTAACAAAGAGAACTGGGGAAGAATATGGGTTGTTACTAAGGTAGATAGTGCCTTATTTTAATAAGTATTGAATGAGTATCTCGATCTTAGTATTTTGGTGAGATGGGTAGTGATAAGGCCTGATGTTAGGCAAAAAAATTCCAAGAAGGAATTGAATACAGTGATATTCTAACCTTGAAGGTGGCAATCCCACTAGTTCAACAAAGACATGTGCATACCTCTATGGAATGGTTTGTAGATTAGGAGTATTGGAGACTATTGATGGTTACATTTGAAAGGAATGGAGATGGGTAATGATGTCATGTGAATTATTATTATTAACAAGATTTTCCATGTGATGTGAACTGGTCATCTTGAGAGATCCTAGTTGTAAGCCTTTCGATGTGTGTTTTTGCCCATTATTTGAAAACTACATCCAAAGTTTAGGAAAATCCCATAAGATGAGTCCTAGTTTGTGTAACCATTGGGATATCAAAAAAATATCACATCCACTTAAGGGAAAGGCAAACATGGCAGATCATAAGTTATAATCTCCAAAAGAGATGCATATTGTGATACTTCCCTTTGTAAGATAATGTGCCCCCATTGGCAATCGTGACTTCAAATTTGGATCAAGGATGGATAAAACAATCAACCTATTTGGTGATCTGAGGGTGAATAAAGTTATGAGTGCTACTTGAAACAATGAGTATTATAAGAGAGAGCTTCTTGAAGTAACCCCTAACCTGCATGGTTTGTGGGGTAGTGACTCATGCTAAGGTATGGAGAGAGATCTCTAGTTGGTCATCTTGAGAATTAGGTTCCATAATTAGCTGAGCTTCTTCTAGTTCGTGTATTGTATCTTAAATATATTCCTAATCTTTAGTTGTGGGTGGAGAGTCCACATCCAATAAGTAGATATTTTTCTCAACACATCAATGTCCATAAGTGAATTTATCATCACAATTATAACATAGTGTTTTTTCTCTATGGGCTTGCATCTCTATTTTAGTCAAACACTTGATAAGAGTGTTTATAAGAGATAACATTGTTTGAGATCATTCTGGATCGATATTTTTAAAGGGATAACAATTGGATTTGAGTCGTTATTGAGATACGATCTTGTCCTCTACCAACTTAACCAACCCTAAGTCTTCCATCATCATGTTGGGCTAGAACATTTTGAATTCAGATCAAATTACATCCTTTAGTCCACTACCAAATCAACTCCTGAAGAATTCATTAGATAATCCCTTTGTGTGATTGCTTAGTTTTTCAAATTCTATTTGATATTCTCTCATGATTCCTATTTGTAAAATTTTAGTGAGTACTCCAGTGAAGTCATAAAAAGTAGTAACCATTATAAAATAAGGGTGAAAAAATCATTCCATATGGGTTCATCATGAGCCTTGGTATACCAACAATACCATTGAAAGGATACAAGTTACAAGTGAAAGGATGCAAGCAGGACCTTGTTGGCATAAAAATTATTATGTAGACTAAAATATTAGTATACCTAATAAATCCATCCAGTTGGATCTACACCATTGAATCATAGAAAATTAAGCTCAACCCATGATAATTATTGGAAGAAGAAAATGCAGTGTCTAAAGAAGACTCTAGATGCCATCTATTGTTCATGGTGGTATGTTGAAGACTGAGGCTCCAAACTTTGTCATCAAGATATTTCATGTGGATCTTGAGGGTGGCAATTTCATCCTCCATGTTTTTTGCTCCTATTTGAGTTACTACCATGATTCAAATAATAGATTTTTTTTGTAATGGATAGTAAAAATAGAGTTAAGACATGTTTAGTAAAGAAAATTTTGAATTTGGGAAAAAATAGAAGGGTTAAAGGGGCTTTTAATAATTTGTTTGCATAGTGGGAGTATGATTGATGAAGGCAAGGGCAATTTTAGGAGTGAAAATGGAAAAACTAGAAAATTGGTCAAAGAGGGACAAAGGAGTAGAATACGATGATGAACATAGTGTAAATGTTTTAAGGCAAAAATACAAAACATAAAAGAAGTTATGGAAAAACCCAAAAAAAGGGAAATTTGTGATTTATGGGAATTAGGAGTAGAATTGGGATATGGGACCTCAAAGAAGAAAATGTAGGGAATGGAATTGCAAGTGTTTGAATAAAGTTTGAGGATAAATGGGGCTATAGATGGAGAGATATTTCAAAAAAAAGAAAAAAAAATTACTCACTAATTTCTCATGTTTTTTGTCTAGTGGTTAAGTCTTATGAGAGTCTATTGATATTTTGTGAATGGTTTATGAATTATGGTTTCTATCAAATATTTTCCTGCAAGTCCTATGATCATTTATGGATACTCTATTGATTTATTATTTTTATTCTATTAGAAATATTTTTAAACTGATAGAAATGGGGCCCAAGTTTCAATGGATGCCTAGGGGTTTTAAAAATATCACTCTAGCCACCAATGCCATCTAAGTAAGAACTGATATCTAGAAATTTTATGGCCATGGATGTACCTTGATGTGATAGGTCTTAGTTTTCCTCATATATGAGAACTACTCAATTAGGAAGGGTCCATTGCCCATTTTGTTGGCAAGTCCTCTCAATGGGTTAGCTACTTTGGGGTTCTTGTGGCACTCCTCACAATGAGTTTTAGGGATTTCACCCAAGCACTTCACATAGTTATGCGATGAGGTTTTTAACCTGATCCAAAATAGATTATTGTGTTAGAGAAAAATATTTAAATAAATTATATAATAGAATAGAGTTATTTCTAAAAAATGATTATGTAGAATAATAGAGTGAAGAATTTTTGAAGGAAAAAAAATTGGCCCTGGAAAGCACTTTGATACTAGATGAGAGGATCCTCCTACAACAATTAATAAAAATGCATAAAATAATAAGAATTAGAAGCACAAGTTAAATCTAACAAAACACTTAAAAATATTGAATTGATCATAAGCCACTTTGAGAGGGAAACCTCCTTTGAGCAAGCTCAATACAATAGTTTCATGGATGCTTTCATTGGCCTTAACTCTTACTTTTATATGAATTCTAATCTAAGTAACTAATACTTCCCATGAATTTGGGATAAAATAAAATTATCATGAGATGACCTACAAATCATATGCATCCATAACAACTACTAAACTAACAAAGAGAAGAGATAACATGGGTTCATAATAGGATGAAGATTGTGCTAAAAATAAATTAGAGATTGAGTCTTTATAGATGAAACTAGATCAAGCTATGGGCAAGATTGAAACATATGAAAATTTTGAGAAAAGTTCAATTGATATTAATGGTATATTGAGCAGTCAAATGGTCTCAAATGATAAGTCAAGGCTAGGGTTCCATGAATATTCTTAAAAGGATAAGAAGATTGAGAAGATAGTGATGATAGAATAGGAGACTAATCATGATAAGTAGAGTACTACTAAAGACAAGAAGAATGATAATATGAATAAGGATAACTTTAAAACCTAAAAAAGACCAAATCAAATCAAGCAACCTAATGCATTAAAGTATCATAACTACTTCAATGGCTACTTTTATTCTTGTCATCAGTTTGGTCATAGGATCAGTGATTGTAAAAGAAAAGCTCCTAGTAAGAAACTTACATGAAATTATGAGAAAGATAATGACAAACATAAAGAATACCATAACTCAAGATAGTTAACAGGTCTACAAGGAAAGCATGACATCTTGTGCTATAGATGTCAAAGAATTGGTCATATTTCAAAATTTTACAATGCCTTCATCAAGAGACCAAATGATCAGGTACATGAATGAAACTTCAAGGAGTGATCATTTAACCCATATAAAAGGTGTGAACAATTAAATAAACTTCAATTGTTTCAAGTGTCAAGAGAAAGGTCATATAATAAGGTTATACAGGAATGGTCAGAACTCTACTTCAAATAATATCAATTATAACATGAAGAAAATAAGCCATAACGAATGGAGACTCAGCGAGGTGAATGAAAACTAGGTTAAAAATAGATTGTTTGTCATGAAAAAACAAGGTACAATTTCAAATGTCAAAGAGTAAGCCTTATCTACCCAAGGGGACAATAAGATCAAGTAGGATTTTGAGTCAAAAGGTAAAAATGAAGTTAAGAACCTAGTCAAAGTCAATTTCATAGGTAGGACTACAAGTCAAGTGATAACATGGAGATGTGGGAGTCTCTTGATTTTTGGGACCTTTAGTCCCTCTATAACAAATAAGTGTCTTTACCTATGATTTTTAGGATACATATTTCATATGTAAAATTAAGTGTGTGTGTTTTAGGTGATGAATAAAGTATAGAGGCATGCATAATTGTTGATTGGTCCTTAATAACAATGATTTTTTTGTATAGAATAGATGATTTTTTATTACCAAGCCTTGTATTGATCATAAAAGGTCATTATTTAAGGGGGAGCAACAAATTTGTGATCTTGCTCCATAGGATTATGATGAAAAGATTCAATAAATTTGTTCAAAGACATTGGTCCTAAAAGCATGTTTTCCAGGTCAAATCATGAATAATGAAGGTAAGGTTGATATAGAGTGTGCAAAGGACTTGTCCAAGTGTATCTATATATATATATATATATATATATATATATATATATATATATATATATATATAAAACTAGTTAAAAGAGTCATTCATGACCATTTGTTCAATTTGACCATTCTATTTAGTATTCACTACCTAGTGTGTGTTCATCTTGAAAATTTGATGCATTTGAGGTCTATAAAGCTAACCAAGGGTAGAGGCTAGTTGGATTTTATGTGTCCATGTGAATTTTTTTTTGAGTAGATGTCATAAGGACTCCATGATCTTTCTAAGGTGTTTTGGCATAGTGACTATTGTGTATACAGGGTCTACATGCATAGTTTAACTAGTTCTAGGTGTCAAATGAAGATTGGTGACTGTTCAAAATTACTTTTTGGCATAGAAAGTTGTCTTGACCTCATACAAGTGTGTTCTAAGTGGTTTTTGGGTTTGAATATCTTTTTAGGGAAACTTGAAGATTCAAACCTAAAAAATTAGTCTAAAATATTAAAAATATATGATTATCCTTGAATATGTTTCTTAGTTAGTTTTATGCATCATATATGTTTAAGAAAGAGCTTGAATGTCTACTGTTCATTCTATGGGTGGCTTGTGATAAATTTTTTGAAGGAAACTATGAAATTTCATCATGGTTGGAGATGGTTTGAAGGTACTCAAGAGGTTCCTAAGTTTAGATAACTTAAGGGGAGTCACTCTTAGTGTTATTAAGGTGTGATCACTCCTATTTTCTTCATATTTTTCATTTTTTTCTTCATAGAGTAGTGTATGGTCAAAGCAGAGTGTTGCTAATGAGTAGGTTTGAGGTAATCATGATAAGAAATGGTATGCATATTGATATAAGGGTTTTTATCATATATAATAGTATATTCCTTCATGATATTAGATTTTAAAACATTTATAGGTCTTCAGAATCAATAAGTAATCCCACTTTGTCATTGTGTCAAAGGGGAGAAAGTGTTTATAAAGGGTGAAAGAGTTTGTGCATAGATTTGTTGTTTAATTTGAAAACATTTGAAAGTGTTGAAATCAATGAAAAAGGGGGATATCATTTAGGTGTTTTCAATGATGTCCTTAATGTGACCAAGAGTGTACATGAGTTGATTTATATACATGGTTCTCAATGACAAAGTGTGACTTACTGATCATGCATGGACCTTGCAATGTTTACTTGGTTAGGTAAGTTAATGGATATTGGTTATAAGTTAAAAATATTTGAGGGGTTATATGAGGGGTAAAGAGTTATTGTTTTAATTTTTAAGTCAAATTAATTCATTTGAATATCCTTGTGAAGGTCTAGGTTTTCCTAGTCATCTTGGTAGAGCTTTTTGAGTAAGTAGATTGATGACATCAGTATTCACACGTGTGAACACGTTAGAAGAAAGTGGTCACATGGGTTTGTTAATATTTGTTCCTAGATCATGTGTTTCAAATTTTAGGTCTTGAAATAATGTCTATCAAAATTTATGGTAGTGCAAATTTGGTCTCTTAGGGAAATTTCACTAGTTTTTGTAGTCAAATTTGCATTAAAAAGTGATTGTTGGAATTCAAATATTTGAATTTATAAATGAAAAAAATATGAATTATTTTTTAATAAATTTTAATGATGTATGAATTTTATGGTGGTATTTAAATTAAAGTGGTATATAAATTCAATGGCAATCCAAGAAAAATGATTTGGAGGTCTAACTAGTCGTACACTTATATGTATTGCAGTTCAAAGTTGATTGAGGGTTTAACTATCTTTTGAAAGTGACCTAAGAAGGATGTTTGAGATTTTATTCTTGGTATTTGGATGTTTCAAGGTGAATTATATATTGGAGAGTGTTTTAAACTCCCTGAGGATCATATTTATGGATTTTGTAGGTTTGACCAATCCATATTTAGTATGATCAATTGCTTATAAGTTGACTTTTGGTCCGTTCATGGTGTTTTCATGTACAAGGCAAATGATTGATATGTTTTACATATGAATATGTTTGTGGTGATGAATGTAATCACTTGAGGGTTTCTTACGGGTCATATGGTAAGGAATTATATGCTTTGAAGTGTTCTTGTCTTCCTAGTTTTGCTCAGTAAAGTGTTAAAAGGATGAATAGATATCCATGGACTTATAAGGGCTTTGTAAGGCCTAATTGAAAGGTGATGTTACTTAAGGGTGATACATCAAAGCTATGGATGACATATGTAAGGTAAATTTATCTTATTCTATGTTTGATAAAGGCATTAAGGGTCAAGGTATGTCTTATGGCCAACCAAGTAGATGGTGATCATAAAGGCTCTATAAAGAGCATAAATAAATATAAAGGTTTCTAGTGTTGATAAGAAAAGAATAGGAGAAGGGTGAGCATGCTTGGTGGATATATTGAAGATCAAGTAGGGGAAGGGATATGTGTGTGACTTATAGGTCATATTTATGATGTTTTAATAGTGTTCTTATAGGTTTGAAGATTGAGGATGAACAAAGAGGTGTAGAGTGATCCAAAATGTTGTTTTGGATACATATGTGTAAAGGCTTAAGAGAGTGTGAAGGGTTGAAGAGATTTTATATTCATTATTTATCCATCATATTTAAACTAAATTAGTGTGATCTAGGAATTTGACTCAAGAGAGGATGGTTATTATGGTGTTAGTTCCAAAATAAAAATAAAATGAAAGAAACACACTAACTATTATAACATCTCTAGGCTTAAACACAAGGGAGAGATTAGTTAACAAACATGAATGAAACACACAAATAAAATTCAAAATAAACCCTATTTTACCTTCCTTAGATGCTCCATAATGCTTGTTGTAGTGGCTTTCTTAGTTTGTGCTCATGAAGTCCTTGGCAATGGAAGCTTCGCTACCTCCATCTCTCCTTGGCACATTTGGCTTATAGCTTGGCTTGGATTGGAATCAATTTGGCATGGTAACATTGATTGAAATGAATTTTGGAATCATTTTTTATTTATAAATTTTCATTCTCAAGTCTTAGAAATGATGTAGTAAGGCCTCCTATTTATAGATTTTTGAGAATGTCTGGAATCAACTTGAACCGTTCATCCTGAGATTGAAATGTGTGGTCAAGGATTAATTTAATTTTTTAAATTAAGTTTATAATTATATTCATCATGAAATTGGAAGAAGGTATAATTAAGAGGCATGGAGGGCATCACAGAAGGCATTGATGAGGAATGGGAGGCATGACTCTTGATATTTGTGGCATTTATGGCATAGGGATGTCTTCCTAAGAAATGAGGTCACCTGATGATGTAGATATTCAATATTCATTTTAAAAACAAATTATTCAACAATTTTTCATGGATTTCTTAATTAAGCCTTGATTTGGATTAATTACCTCCTATGCATGATTAAGAACTTTATGCACAAATTACTCAAATTGATCAGAATGTCTTGTTATTGATCCAAAATTTAACTAGATTAGAAGTAAAAGAAAATGTCAGATGCATTAGATCTATTATCCCATTTAAGATTTTATCAATAGAAAATAACAAATGCATGTGTCTTGTGCATAATATTTGATAGGAAAGAGCAATCCAAAGTACCCAGTGCAAAATTGGTGTTTTGACTTAAAATGATCTGATCAAAGTTAGCTAGCCCATATATTTCATTGCCCCATTTAGTGATACCCTGGCCAAAATTAGCACTTGAATATGTCAGTTTCACATCATTTAGCATGTTTTAGTGTTTTTAGGCCAAATTGTGCATTTTGGGTGGAAATTGGCCAAAATCTTGATTGGAGGTTATTGGTGGCCAGATTTAGGTGTCCACAGTTTGCCCCTATTTGGGAAGGCATTGCAAGTTATAAGCATAGTAACATCTTCTTAAATAATGAAAAATTCATGTATGCCAAAAAGGAGCTGATGGTTGAATAATAAATCTCCAAATGGTTTTTGGAAGCCCATGATGATGCATTATGTGATCTAGGAATTTGACTCAAGAGAGGATGGTTAGTATGGTGTTAGTTCCAAAATGAAAACAAAATGAAAGAAACACACTAACTAGCATAACATATCTAGGCCTAGATACTAGGGAGAGCTTATTTTAAAAAAATGAATGAAACACACAACTAAAATGCAAAGGAAATCCTCTTTTACCTTCCTTAGATGCTACAAAATACTTGTTTTAGTGGCTTGCTCGGTTTGTGCTCATGAAGTCCTTGGCAATGGAAGCTTGGTTACCTCCATCTCTCCTTGAAACCTTTGGCTTATGGCTTGGCTTGGCTTGGAATCAATTTGTCATGGTCACACTAATTGCAATGGCTTTTGGAATCATTTGTGCATTATAACTTTGTATTATCAAGTCTTAGAAATGATGTAGTAAGGCCTCCTATATATAGATTTTTGAGAATGTCTAGAATCAACCTGAACCATCCATCCTAAGATTGAGATGTGTGGTTGAGGATTATTTTAATTTTTTTAATTTAGTTTATAATTATCCTCATCATGACATTGGAAGAAGGGGAAATTAAGAGGCATAGAGGGCATCATGGATGGCATGAATCTTGATATTTATGACATTTATGGCCTAGGAATGTCTTCCCAAGAAATAAAGTCACCTGCTGATGCAGATATTCAATATTCATTTTTTTTAAAAAATATTTAACAAGTTTTCTTGAAATTATTGATTAGGCCTTGGTTTGGATTTATTAGCTCTTAATTATGATTAAGCACTTTGTGCACAAATTACTCAAATTGATCTGAATGTCTTGTTATTGGTCCAAATTTTGACTGGATTGGAATTGGAAGGAAATGTTAGATGAAGTGGATCCATTATCCTATTTAGGATGTTATCAACAAAACATAATAAAGACATGTGTCTTATGCATAATATTTGATAGGAAAGAGCAATCTAGAGCACCTAAGTGCAAAATTGGCATTTTGACTCGAAATGATTTGATCAAAGTTAGCTATTCCATAAATTACATTGCCCCATTTAGTGATACCCTAGCCAAAATTGGCACTTGAATATGTTAGTTTCACATCATTTAGCATGTTTTAGTGTTTTTAGGCCAAATTGTGTATTTTAGGCAAAAATTGGCCAAAACCCTGATTGGAGGTTATCGATGGCTAGATTTAGGTGTCTATAGTTTGCCCCTATTTGGGAAGGCATTACAAGCTATAAGCAAAGTAACATATTCTCAAAGAATTAAAAGGTCTTGTATGCCAAAAATAAGATGATGATTAAATAACAAAGCTCTAAATAGTTTTGGGAATCCTATGATGATGCCCCCTCGAGGGAGTGGCTGTCATATTTGTTGATGGACTGTCCCTTGAAAAGAAGCAAGAAGAAAGGTGGAATTAACCCATGGTTGAGATTAATCCAAATGAGAAAATGTTTGCATGCATTCATTTAAGAAGATTATTTATTTTCCCAAAGTGTTTATAATCAAGAATAAAAGTAAAAATAATGATTTGCTCATAGGAGGTTATAATCATTAAGAGGACCTAGACTGGCTAAAGATGATTGTGCCCTAGTTAGGGCTGATTAGCAAGCATAACTCAAGGATATAACACAGAATATAGATTATATGAGTGGGTGCAAAGTGATGAAATAGATGAATAGAATAATAAGATTGATTAGTGTGAATGATTCAGTTGTACCTACCAATAAGGAGATGCTCATGTTGACTAGCAATGATACAACTAGAATGGTCATTGGGTTGATTTGATCAAGGGTTGGATGGAAGGATTTGCTAAGGTGCCAAGGAGAAACTTATATGGATGCATTGATTGTAAACCTTTTTGAAGCAGTTTTTTTTGTAGCATGTGATGGTAGGCTTTATGATAGAACACCATGAAGACTATCCCAAAATATGCATAAGGACTAACTCTCGATCCAATAAACACTTGAAAATAATGCACCAATGATCAAAACCATGATGACAATGTTCACATATGAATATGGATAGACTCAAGAATAATGTGTTCAAGGAATCACCGAATGAATGCATATAGACTGAGTCAAGGCAACGATGCCAAAAGAAAACAAACAACCAAGTGAATAAATAAACAAACAAATAAAAAAACCAAAAAACAAACAACCTGAAATAAACAAACAAACAAAAATCCTAAAAACAAAAGCAAAAAAAAGCATTCAAATAATGACAATGCCCCAGTAAGGTGGATCGAGGATAACTGATTAGGCTTAGACAAGACAAATATTTTTGGATTTTTGAGATATTTTAATGTTTTTTGTAATTTTTAGGTATATTAACTCATTATAGAATGACAGGATACCTACTCATAAAATAGCGAGAGCATTTGGCTTAGGTTGATCTCAAAACAGTGAGAGCGTATGGAAAGGGGGACTGAGGTGACCTCAACATGAATTGAGAATGACCCACATAGTCTTGAAATGACCTTAAGTCATAGTAATTCCATCCATACAAAAGGTGAAGAAAAACTAAATAGGTCCCAACAAGTTCTCAAATCTGACAAATGGCCAGTCAAATGAAAATAGTAATGCCAAGGTGATGTAGCAATGCATGATATATAAGTGTTACCCTTAGTTTACCCATAAGAGATTATAACTAAGATACAATGACATAGGTCAATGACACTAATTTTTCCATAGGTAGTTATAATTAGTATCAAGATTGGTGAGACACTTATTTGCCCATAAGTGGTTATAATCAAGCTCACATAAACAAACTTGATATAGGATGAAAGATATCTTGCTAGATCAACTATCACACTAATTTCATATATTGTCATTATAAACATGGATTTGATTGATTTTTCAAACCTGGTTAGAATCATCCCATAAAAGGTGCAGGAAGAACCAAAGTAACCAAGATCAAACTAGGATTGGGTAGGATGAGTAAAAATAGGCTTTGGTCTAGATAGGAATGGAATGATAGGATGGTATAGTTTTACTAAGGATAATGATGGTTTTTTATAGATTGGAAAAAATGGTAAGAGTGTTTCCCCCAAGAGATGGGTAAATGGAAGGATACGTGACAATGGAAAAAGAATATGTAACAACGGCAATGACATGGTACATATTTTTTGCCTAGGTGTGGTTTTTGATTTTGTTGTTGCTATTGATGGGGAGATGCACGTCCTAATCAACAAATGATACAAATAAAATATTTGATCATGTTAATTTATATCCCACACCTCATCTAAAAATCTACTATGTCAAGAACTCAATGCAGATTTGGATGCCAAGAATACTTTTGTGATCTTCGTTGGTCATTGATTCTAATTCCTTCAAACATCAAGACAAGGTATCCTTATAGCCTCTGCAAATAAAAGTGTGGCCATGTATGGTAAACAAGGACAAATAATGGATGGTAGGTTTCCCTATTAAATGAAATGGTCGATGATAAAGGAATGTGTAATGATGGGGAAATAAATGAAGATCAGAACTTTTAGTCACACGTAATATTGATGATGTTAGATTTGACAGAATTTTGGTTATGGTGGGGCCAAAGACTTTTTCTCTCAATAGGACCACTATATTTTTCTATTGTTTGATCTTAAGAGTAGCTACCATCTGATTAGGCTGTAGATAGGAAGCTATTTTAATTTGATCCTTGATTTTATCATCATCAAGTAGTGAAGAAATTTTGTGCTCAGCTATTGGTGCTTCAAATAAGTTTTCACCAATGAATTTGTCTTGATTATCCCATATCTCCTCTAAGAAGGTTTCACTAATGAACATTGGCTTTAGAATTTGATTTTCTTATAGCACTTCTAAAAAAGTTTCACTAGAAGATGATGAGTTATGACTTTGATTGTCCACTAGTACCTTTGAAAAGGTTTCACTATGAGAGTGTTCTTCTACTACATGAATGTGGTCTTGGCCTCCTTTCTCTTTTTCAACTGCTATGTCACCATGGATGTAGCTCAACAAAGTGTGATTCTGTCAATCCCAATCAACACTTGTGGGAGATGTAATGTCAATGATATGGCTATTTTGGTTGATGGTAATGGCCTGTGGAATGGTAATGGAATGGGGAAAGGCTACACAACCCTCATAGAAGATACTAGGATAACTTGTGTTGAAGCTAAAGTATTCATCCTCAAAAATTTTAGAAGGATCACAAATGTATTTAAATTGATCTATAAGGCATGCATAACCAATATTGTAACATATAAAAACATATTCTTCTTCTAAATCTAATTCTGACTCAATGGACTCTAAATCCAATGTTGAGACTGATGTTGATTTTGACTATGACGCTAAATATGATGTTGGTTCAATAATAGAAGTTGACTCTAACTCTAATTGTTCATCTAATGGGTACTTTGTTATAATTGTCTTTCTAAATATTTGGTATTGGACAAGTAATAGCCTATGATTGCATAATGGTCTCCACAAAGATTAGTTTATCAAAGTGAGTCTCCTCTAGGATGGGAAATAGGTCAAGAAACAACTCCTTAGAGACTGGCTTGTCAATAGGAGGCTCTTGAAAAATAGGCACATGGTTGAGCTAATGATTTACCCAAAGGTAGTTATAATCATTAAGAATTAACTTCGCAAAGATTGGTTTATCAAAGTGAGACTCCTCGATAAATAGTATAGGATCAATAGGTGATTCATCATAGGTTGACTTATCACAAATGGTTGATTCAAGAAAAACATTGCAGATTGGTTGGTTTTCTTGGCCTTGGTTTCTAGTGAGTTGGAAAATACCAGTTTTAAACACAACTTGGTCTTCAAATGATTGGATCGGTTGAGGTTTGGTTAGGATTGGTACTGGATGAGGAATGAATTGTAGTTGGATAATTGTAGGGCCTTAGGGAGCATGAATTCTCACATGAGCCAAAGGAAAAAGTCCTGAGATGGTAATGATAGGGTGTTGTGTGGATTGACTACTCACACAAGACAAAGGACTAGGTCCTAAAATGATGAAGGGGTATTATGGATCTTGATTTCTCACACAAACCAAATGACAAGGTCTTGGTATAGAAATGGTTGGGTGTTGTCAAGTTTGATTGCTCACACAAACCAAAGGATGAGGTCTTGGTATAAAAATGGTTGGGCATTGTAGAGCTTGGTTTATCACAAAAACTAAAGGATGAGGTCTTGGCATATAAATGGTTGGGCATTATGGTCCTAGAATAGAAATGGTACAATGTGGTGAATCCTAATTACTCACATAAGCCAAAGCATCCAAGTCTTCCTCATAAACCATATCATCTTAGTTGTGAGTTGGCACATAAGTTGGTTCTTGACTATGTTCCATGTATTAATTATCATAAAGAGGGTATAGATCCATATCCCAAACAACATTATCTATAGTTGGGTCTTCAAATTCCTCCTCACAAGCCTCTTCATACCAATCAAGGTCTCAAGTTAGATCATAAGTTTTTTTGTGACTTTGTTCTCAAGAATGATTAATATGAGGTAGATAGAAATCTATCTCACAAACCATATTAGCATCATTGGGGTCTTGACTAAATCCATAAAAGTCATTTTGTGTGGCCATTCTATATAAGTTAAATTTTAAGTGACTCCATCATAAGTGTATCTAGACATATCTACATAAATGATGAAAGCTCTAAAAATAAAAAGGCTTAGAGTTTTACAAACTCTTAAAAATGATCCAATGGATAAATGGTTCAAACTTGGTCCAAGGGGTGGAGTTGTATCTCTAATGTGGTCTAAAGGTGGAGTTGTATCTCCAAAATGGTTTTTCCTAACACTTGGCATAAAACAACCTAACTTCAAACATCTAACATCAAATGTCATACACACAAAAGGTCAAGCATCTGAATAAAAATTAGCATGTCAAAGGTCTAGGTCAAAGTGTTCCAAACAAGGTCTAAACTAGAAAATGGAAAAGTTGAGTTACTAGGTATTTTGCCTAAACATGAATTCAAAATCTAGGCTCAAAAAAATAGGCATGTGCTAGGACTTTTGGCCAAATGACGTCAAAATCTAGACTTGAAACAAAGGTTGATGTGATTTGATTTAATATAACAAGTTTGGAAACAACTTTGACATAAAATCGGCACACAGAATCAAACATAAACATGATCAATTGGCATAAGGCATAAGACAAAGTCTCTTTGAATAAATACTATGTTTTCCCAAATAAAGGCACGAACAATGATGAGGATAGGCTTTAAACAAACAAAATATCAATAATTTTCAAATTTGGGTAATTGATTAACCGAAGTTATGCAACCCAAAAGAGAAATATCTATGTATTAACCCTAAGAATTAAGACTTAAACAGAAATCAATCTATGTTTGAATCCAAACTTGACAAGGTTAATTGAAAATTTAATGTTGAAAACTAAGATTTGACCAAACAAGTTAGACAAGATCAGATAGCATGATGGCACAAGACAAAGGTCCAAATGGTATACATAAAATGGTTTGAAACAAATGGTTTTTGATACAAGGTGAAACAAGTCTTGAAATAAATTAAGTAGCCTAACGGTGTAAGCATGCTCTAATAATGTTATCAATGATATGTTTTAAAAGAATCAAAGGCAAAATGATTTTAACATGTTTTGGGCATCATAACACTACCCTCTACAACTCAAACGGCATACACACAAACAAATTTTAGAAAAAATTTCAAGGTATAAAAGTAGTGTAAAATGGCCAGCATAACACCTCTTTAGACAAAAGAGTGACATATAAACAAATTGGTTTTGACATGGCTTATGAACAAATAAACAAGTTTAGTCTCAAAACATACCAAGTAAAAATGACCAAAATACTCTAAGTATAATCGTCTAAATCCTAGAAAGGGTATGGGGTTGACTAAACTAGTAAGCTTTCAAATGTTTCTAGGGGAATTAATTGCACAATGAATTTCACATCTAACAATTAAAAAGACAAGCACATAAATTGGGTGACCATGGCATTGGCTAGTTGTAAAAAGGTTTAGTCCTTTTTACAACCACTACATCTTATTGTTCATTTAGTGTAGTGCGATGTCTAAATGTAGATACATTCTATGTGCAAATTAGAAGGGATAGGTGAATTCAATGCCAGGAGATGAAACCCCATGTCAAATCTTCCCTAAAGAACTTGAGGGAGTTAATGGCATCCCCCTCACAAGCCAAGTTTGCATGAAAATAAAAGACTAGTAGAAAGACTTTAGGGTCATTTTTAAGGTCACCCAAACTTTGACAAGTTTTTGGGGAGTGATTTAGATGACATTATTTCTAAGCCTTAGATTAGGAATTTTTACAATAAGAATGGTGTTTTTGATTCCAAGGGTTCCCTAAAGGGGAAAAATGGAAGAACATACACACAACACCTCTCTCTTTGCCAAACAAAAATTTAATCAAGTAACTATTGAAGACAAAATTTTTGGAAAGATGAGTTCATTTTTAAGCTCAAAAGGAAAATGAGGTGGTGTTCATTTGACCCCTTGGTCTTAGTTGCAAACTTTGAAAACATTCACCATAAACATCTAAATTTTTTGTTACACACCAAAACAAGGATCCTAATTAATTTTTAAGCATGCAAAAGGTGATCTAAAACACATTTTTTAGAAAATGTCAACCTTGGTAATACATTAAAAATGTTATCATGTATTTTATCCTTGAAGCATTTTTGGGTTTGAAACAATGAACTTCAGAAAAAGAGCTCTTGAGTCTATGTTTTGAGAAAAACATAGTGACTGACTTCGATTTATATAACTAATGATGGTTACATTTTTTAATCGGTGATGGTTATCTAACCAACATCAATTATACAAATATGACTGACAATAGGTATATAACCAATGTCAGTTTTACTAACTAACGTCGGTTAAGCTATCCAATTGATGTTGGTCTTACTAGTCGATGTCAGTTACTGTGTAAACATGTGGTAAATAAAAATGGTAAAATAAAGTTATAACATCAATTTTCAATAGTTTTAAGGGTCCAAATGAATATTTTAAAGTTGTAAAATGATC
Source organism: Torreya grandis (assembly GCA_037957365.1). NCBI lineage: Eukaryota > Viridiplantae > Streptophyta > Pinopsida > Cupressales > Taxaceae > Torreya > Torreya grandis. Next base: position 1,078,939 of record JARHVA010005650.1, read on the forward strand.
TTCTTCATGTGTGGGATGCATCTATTCCCACTGGGTGTGCCATTATGTGATCTATAAATTTGACTCAAGAGAAGATGGTTAGTATGGTGTTAGTTCCAAAATGAAAACAAAATGAAAGAAACACACTAACTAGCATAACATATCTAGGCCTAGACACTAGGGAGATCTTAATTAACACACATGAATGAAACAAATAAATAAATTGCAAAATAAACCCTCTTTTACCTTCCTTGGATGCTCCAAAATGCTTACTGTAGCGGCTTGCTCAGTTTGTGCTCATGAAGTCCTTGGAAATGGAAGCTTGGCTACCTCCATCTATCCTTGGTACCTTTGGATTGTGGTTTGGCTTGGTTTGGAATCAATTTAGTATGGTAACATTGATAGTAATGGATTTTGGAACCATTTATGCATTATAACTTTGCATTCTCAAGTCTTAGAAATGATGTCGTAAGACCTCCTATTTATAAGTTTTTGAGAATGTCTATAATCAACTTGAACCATTTCTCCTGAGATTGAGATGTGTGGTTGAGGATTAATTAAATTTTTGGAATTAAGTTTATAATTATCTTCATCATGGCATTGGAATAAGGGGCAATTAAGAGGCATGGGTGGCATGAATCCTGATATTTATGGCATTTATGGCCTAGGGATGTCTTCCCAAGAAATAAGGTCACCTGATGATGTAGATATTCAATATTCATTTTTTAAAAAAATTATTCAACAAGTTTTCATGGAATTATTAATTAGTCCTTGATTTGGATTAATTATCTCTTAATCATGATTAAGCACTTTGTGCAAAAATTACTCAAATTGATCAGAATGTCTTGTTATTGGTCCAAATTTTGACCAGATTGGAATTGGAAGGCAATGTCAGATGCATTGGATCCATTATCCCATTTAGGATGTTATCAATAGAAAATAACAAAAGCACGTGTCTTGTGTATAATATTTGATAGGAAAGAGCAATCCAGAGCACCTAGGTGTAAAATTGGCATTTTGACTCAAAATGATCTGATCAAAGTTACGTAGCCCATAAATTACATTACCCCATTTAGTGATACCTTGGCCAAAATTGGCACTTGAATATGTCAATTTCACATCATTTAGCATGTTTTAGTGTTTTTAGTCCAAATTATGCATTTTGGGTGAAAATTAGCCAAAACCCTGATTGAATGTTATCAATGGCCAGATTTAGGTGTCTATAGTTAGATCTTTGGAGGTGCTGATATCATAATGTGTTGTGTGGGTTATCAACATCTCAGACAAGTGGGTGCTTGTTCATTCTTAGGTTTTGGTGCTCCTTATGAAGTGGGTGCTTCAGTAAAGTCTCTTGTTTGTAAATCTCTAATAGGACCGTAGTCCACTTTTTTTCAAACTTGAGAGTGGGTTTTATCCCCCATGAGGGTTTTCCACATAATCCATTTATTATGGGTTTTTATATTGTATAGTTTCCTTTGTTCTTTGTAATAACTAGTTTGTATGCTTCAAGAATGCTTTTGTTGATTGGTTAAGAGTTTGAATTTTTCAAATTGGAATTGAATTGCTTGCATCACTAATTTAACCCCACCCTCTCAGTTGTTGTACCTCTAACATAAGATATTTTTGAAGCAGTGTTGGGATTATTTAGGACTCCGTCTTCATTCCTCTATCTCTAGTTATTTAACTCTTCTCTCTCATTATACTCACTTGTTCTAGCTCATCTTGAGATGATTTCTTATGGATTGAAGTTATTATTCTTTATTTTCCCCTTAAATTCTACTTTAGATTGTACTTAAATATCAATAATTTTTAATACTTCTAATATATGTGGGGCTTTTCTCTATTTGATGGTTTCCTCAATTGGAAAATATTGTCTCTCGCATCTATAGTTTGAATCATTTTTAGGTGATCTCTTTCTTTTTCTTTTCTTTTTTTTTTAAAATTTTATTAAACATTGGTATTTTACAATCTTAGCATAAATATAAATAACATATGTTGTGTAATGTTGATATCCCTCCCATTTCTACTTTTGAGCCCGTGGTTTAATTACTAGTCTCTTTTTTTCTAGTCTAAAATTCTAATATCGATTAATAAATTAAAAAATATTAAAATATTAAAAAAATAAAAAAACATTCAAAATATTTTAAAAATTCAAATTCATAACATGATAATGATTAAAAATATAGTTTACATCATCTTTATATGTTATTTATCTCATGATTTCCAAATAATATAATTTATTTTTCTATTACACATGAATTTTACTAGTACTCATGAGTGTTATGTAGAACATATAGATTTTATATGGACTAATATAATGGAATTGATTCCAAATAATGGGCATGTTAAACTAGGGGCATATCATCCATAATTTACAACATTTATATTTGTTATCATTCTTTAACTCAAATACCAATTAGCTATATATCTTTACAAATGTGTATCTAACATATCTATCTTACATTTTGTACATGGGTATCCTAATTTATAGGATATGATCACATTACATATAAAATGTGTAGACTATTTCATTATTCTGTGATCAATTAATGCTATCACTTATACATATTATATTATATATTCCTTGTATATTGTGTATGGCCTTTGGTCCTTACATGAAAACTATTTGAGCTTCTCTATGAGATCTCATTGTGGTATGTGTGACATTTGAAAATGTCCATTTCTTATGGACCTTGGTCCTTTTTTGAGATAAATTTGAATATGTCCCTTAATTATGACATTATTCATATCCTTTTCATGTGATCCTTGGCCTTATGTGTCCAATCTATACTTATGCGAAATTTGAACATGTCCCTTGTATGTTTCTCTAGACCTTATTTTATGACATTGCACTTTTTGTGTTTATGTGCTTGTTGATCTTGATAATTTTGATGAATGTTATGATCCATTTCATACACTCAATAATTCATAGGATTATAATATTACAATTTAGTACTATAAGCTTCATTGATACATTTATATAGGCCTTGCCTCATATGTTACATACATGATTATAATGGTACATATATTACAATATTTCCATAATTTTCACACATGATACATTAATCATTGATTACAAATTGATACAATGTTATAATTAAATTTTATTTTGAGATAAGTAAATTTTGAACTACATTCTGTCACCTAAAAAGGGGGAAATTTTAGTGGGCTTTTTCACACATGAGATAATCCTCCAAAATAAAAAATTAGTTTTGAGTACAAAATATAGTTTCAAAGAATGCAAAATTTCAAAAATTTAATAATTAGTACAAATTATGGGGGTATATGCCATGCATATTCATTCACATTATAGGAATAATTTTTAAATTCATACAATTTTGGGTGCATGGTACAAATTCGTACACAAGATTCAAACAAGATTTAAAAATTGGCATCTATATTTTGTTATATATTTTATCACAATTGGGGCATGATACAACTTCATGAACACTACTATTCTTCAAATCCATATGGCATGATATATATTCATGACATGATTTCAATACTACTTTCTATATACAGACATGACATGAGCATGAATGTTTTCCATTATATTTTGATCATGCATTCATTAACTAAGGAATACAGTTATAATTTAATCTAAATCTTTCTGCATTGACCAACTCAAGTAAAGTGCATAGTGAATAATATAGAGATTATGCACCCTCCAAAATTATAGCCTACAAAATTATTATGGATTCACATCTATTTCAAATTTTGGGTTAACAAATATAAACAAAATAAACTGAGGTTTTTGCATCCCTAAATGTATTTTATTTTCAATATAATTTCAATTCAAATTGGGTATTGGTCACCCTAAAATTTTGTCATTGGTTCAACTCAGGAACCAACCTCTCCAAATGCTTTATGGGAAGCACCAATTATATAATGATTTAAAGAATAATTAGCTCCAATCAAAGTTATAATATAAACATTTATTTCAAACATATAGGTGTATTCCTTCCCTTTTATTTTCAATATTTTCAAATTCAAGTGAGATTTCAATTTTAAATTTTACATTTGAGCATAAACTACTTATACATCATTTCAAGATATTCCATGGAACATGTAGCATGATTGGAACTTTATCCCAAATGTAAAGTGTGTTTTACATGCTCGTGTATATATTTTATTTTACTCTAGTAATTTTAGTTCTAGACAAAAGTGGGAGAATATAGTCTCTTGATTCTGTCATGAATACTTGATAAAGTGAATTTTGTTCCACTCTCACTTTCATTGACTTTGAGGACTTAATCTAAACCTATTTTTCCACATCACTCTATCGTAATAACCTATAAGTGCTTATCCCTTTCTAAGTTTTTATCTTATGCCTACATAAATGTTCTAAATTTATAAATGCCTCTCTAAAAATATATATATAAACATCCCAAATCACAAAATTTAAAAATTTTATTGCAGATGGAGATCAACCAATATGGAATATTAATGGTAGTTAGCTTTGTCCCCTTTGGGTCAATCCTATCTTTTACCCTAGTAATGGCGATTTTTAAAATTAAACCCTCCCTTATAGATTAGTACGTATTTACAAGACATGTATCATGAGGTTTTACCCTTTTTAATTAAAAATAAAGGCATGTCCAAGTCACCTATTCTCTTACTTGAAAATTCCAATATTGAAGCAAGCTTACTTAATTGTACACTGAGAAAAAATTCGCTATTATTAAAAATTTTGATTCTAATCTTTTGAATCAATACATATCCAAGTTAAGAGCCTATTTTTCATAAGACAAATAAAATCATTATCAAGTATTAATCCATATCTAGATTCACACATGTAGTCAAACGAGAACAATTTCACAAAACACTCTATGTGGGAGAACTACAAGGGTTCTTTCCCTCTTCAGATTATTGGATATATAGGAAATGATCAGTCATTATGGAGTTGGTTAGGGTCATCTCAACCCATAACACTCCCCCACTTTTATTTTTTCCTGATTTAAGCTATTAAATCCCTATTAGGATTTTAAATTTTAAGAAGTGATGTGTAGGCCATTTATTTGCATACAAAGATCAATTTTTTTTATACATACATGTTTTCAGAAACTACGTACGATTTTTCCCTTATTTGTTTTTATAGAGGATATAATAGACCAATAAAGGACAATAATGCCAATCGATTTTATCCCATTTTGAGCATTCTTGATCCTTACCAATTTTAGTCACAGTCCATGTGAAACTTATAGAATCAATATCTATTGATCAAGTCCTACCATATGTGAGTAGTGAATAGTCATATATTAAGTAGTAAATATCTAGGTATTTTTATTTATTCATAGTTAAAATTCTTTCATTCAATATTTTTTGTATATCTCAGTACTTTAATTTTATCTTAGTTGTCATAATTTATTTTACAACATTTACTTTTCTTCAAATCAGTTTATATTCATTAGTGTTGATTTACTTGTTAACTATAAATTATGATAAAACACTATCTTATCATCCTCTTAGAGTGGACATTCATTTGGATATGTTTGGTTAGAATAAATGAACAATTTCTATTGGGATTAAGGCTTCAGTTTTTCATTTGATTTTAAAAATTCTTTGGTTTCCCATGACATCTTCCATGATCTTCTCTAATTATTAAAAAATTAAAAAATATTTAAAATTCATTGCAACATATTCCTCAAAATTATTCAATTTTTTATCCATCATCATGAAGTTTTAGTTCATGATTTATTCTTCTTACTTCTCTATTTCACTTCCTCGTGGTGATATCTTATTCTAAGGGACTTAATTAACATTCACCATTTGGACTATTTTTTTAGTGACGTGCATAATTTACATAACCACACAAAAATGGAGAAAATAATTTTCCTTCTATCAATATCATCTATAATTACCATAGATATATTCCATAATTAATTCATCAACATAAAATGTATCTTATAAAAAACTTATTATTATTTAAGGCTTATTTCCCTCTAAGTACTTTTCTTACTAAAATGTGCAATAATTGAGTTGATTAAGTGTTGAAATTAATTGTATGTAGGTATATGAATGAAAATAAGAAAGCAAAAAACTAAAAAAATATAGAAAAAAACATTCATCACATGGAATGCCATAGAGAACCTATATGGGAAGAGACTCCAAAATAAAAATATTTAATCCTTATCTTATATATCTATTAAACTTTTTCAAACCAAATTCATTTTAGAAGAATCCAATAAAACATAATTATGAATGCCATCCTAAAGTAAGTGTGTTAATCATGATCTTCCTATGTGAACACAACTATATAGATTGCTTTGAATGTTTGACAATGAGTGACCTTGAATTATTTGAATGATTGATAAAAAAGAATGGTACGATAGAAAAATTACTCTATGGCGCAAGAAGGGAGATATAAAAATAGAAGAGATAAAGGAAGGGTGTAGACTTCATCACATTGAGAGGTTGGACATCTACAGAGTGGTAGAACTAGATTCGGGTAGATCCAAAGAGCATGATTGGGAAGTTCAATAGGTTTTGGATGTTTTTATTATAAAATATGGGGTCACAGAGCAAACCCTAGGGCATATTTCCATCTAGTAACTATAAAATAGGATTTAGGGGAGTGTTTTAACTTTATTAAATTTTTCGTAAGTTGGGGTGATCTCGATTTGTCTATGGGGTGATAGCTATCTTTGGTTCTTTGTCTATGGCCATAAGACCTATTGAGGTTCTTGTCTTGGAGGGTATGTATTTGGATGTTAATATCAAAAAAAATTAAGATCAAGGGATCATAGGAAATGTGTGTGAAAATGGATACCTATAGGTGAAGTAGAGGTTTGGGTTAAAAAGAGGTAGGGGGATGATGCTTTGATAAAATTCCTTCGAAGAGGATTTTTTGGTTTCATGTCTAGATTGTGTTAAAAGAGATGAAATCATGTCCTCTTATCCTTGGATGATGAATGGATATGATATGTCCACTTAGGTTTGGTTCCCTAATTTTGATTCATATAAGAAGGTGCAAAATAAGGATCCTATTTTGATTTGCCCATATGATTTTCCCATTGAATATTGTTGATGACTTAAAATTTGCGCTTGATCTTAATCAATAAACAATGGGAAGTTTCAAGCTATGGGATGATGTGGCTTGAAATAACCTCCATATTTTAGAAAATCTGGTCTCTTCTTTGTATTGGGTGTTGGGGAAAAGGGATAGGAGATTAAACAAAAACACAAATGCAGGAAATGAAACCTAACAATGGCAATGTGCCTAAGTGTAATCCTAATCCTAACCTAATCACAGTGAGACTATTATAGGGCTCAATTACATTTAAGAGCAGACAAGTTCATGATCAATGTAAGAGATTGAAATAACAAAAATAGAGGCTCACAATAGGGAAGTCTTTCACTGAGATATAGGGAATGTCAACAAAGCCATAGTGTTCAATCTTCTTAACAAAATTTTCCAATCACATAAGAGGCGCAGAAGTCACGTAAAATTATGTAAATCTTGCAATTGAAGAAAATTAGACAAAAGCAAATGACATTCTTAATCACAACTACAAAAAATCTACAACATAAACTACTTTGCCAATGACACAGACAACACCAACCAAGGCATGGAGCTCAAATTTCCTTAATTCATTCAGCCACATAAAGGGCATAGAAACATGCATGGTTATATCAACTTTACAACTCAAGAAAATTGAGACAAGAGCAAATGATGTTACTGGTCAAAAACTTTAGCAAGTCTAATATTATGAGAAATCCCCCCTCTTTCTCTTAAATTCTTCTTCTTTTATAGCCTCAGATCACTCCTTCCATCACTCCCCTTCTCATGCAATTCTCCTCCATCCTTTACTCATAGGGGACAAATAGATGGCACCTTCAATGCTTTGGGGGCTCCAAAATCTACCCGAGGAACTGTTTCATCTACTCCAATTAACTCTATCCAATTTTCCCTCCATTTTTCTTTGCGACAATAGATACACGAAACACTCTGTTATGTTGAAATGAGAGGGGACACTTAGTCAATTTCCCAAACATCCTCTTGTTACTTAGAAGGCATCGAAAAATGACACTTGGCACTTTCTGTGAGATTCATCGAAGACACACGGCTCTCTCTGCTTCTCTTTGGCTATGTTGTTGTATCACTCAGGACACATATCAGACTTTTATAGATGGTGACACTTGGCAATTTATATAGGCTTTTGAAGTAATGCCTAAGGCCCACCACAATATTTATTCAGCAATGAGGCTCGAAGATAGTCTCTCAAAAGTTGACATGTGGTGACCTCTGTTGTTTTTGGGAAGATATGTGGCATCTTCTACTTCTCTTGCTAGGAGTATGTGGAATCTTCCACTTTTTTGGGGGATGGAGTAAGAAGGGGCTCAGAGAGTGACACTTGGTAGCATCCACTACTTTATGGTACTTAAGCTAAATAAAATGATGCCTTTCCGTGTTGAACCAAAGCATTGGACCCAGGTGTTAAACCAAAGTCTCTTAGATGCCAACACGTGGTGACTTCTGCTACTTCCTTAAAAAGGTAGTTTATGGCCTTCTACAACTGCCACTTGGCACCTTCCGCTTTGCTACTACTTAGCTCATTGAAAGTATTTGTCAAAAGGGAGAATGAAATGTGGGTGCCTCTACAAGATGTAGATGACAACACGTGGAAAATTTCGCTGAGTTGTTATTAGGTATGTGGCATGATCCGTGGTTCTTCTAGAAAGTTACAAAAGGAGTCTCAGATGATGCCAGTTGGCCAACCCCATGTTTCAAAAAGTGACACTTGGTGGCTTCCACTTGAATTCAAACATTTTAGTCAAAATTAAATGAAAGAAACAAAAGAGGAGAAAGAAGACTCGTGCTCAGATAGTGACACTTGGCGGCCTCTGCTGCACTCTGACATTTAGATAGAAAATGAACCCACGCTCTGCCCCAACTCTACTGCTACGACCAAGGTATGTGGGAACCCAGACTGCAGTGCTCGACTGAAAACTTGAATGCAACGTAGAGTAAAAATTTACTCTACAGTTATTGGTGACCATCAGGACTTTTGAGCCTACTCAAAAAGAAAACTCCACCTCCCTCTAGATTAAAATTATGGAAATTATAGCTTCAAAAGAGTCGTTGACATATGTTTAAAACACTTATTTAAAATAAAAGTGGGAAAACAATAGAAAACAAAGTGAGAAAGGGAAATTATTTAACTATAATACATGAGAGACCATAAGTTAGTTGAAATGTTTTAAATAGATTCTATTTACAGGAATCTCTTCAAGTTCTCCTTCCATCAACTCTAGCTTGAAATAATTCTTCTGCATGCACGTGAAAATTCTATACGGACCAGTCCATAGCGCTTCAAATTTGGTATGTTGACCCAGCTTGGCAACCCATGCATCCCATTTCAAAACAATCGAGCCTACCTCAAAATTAGGACTCAAAGTTCTTTTATAAAAATATTCCTTAACCATTCCTTGATGTTTGATCAATGAATCATGGGCTATATCCCTCTTCTCCTGAACTTCCAAAAGTTTGGCGAGTCTAACCTGCATGGGGCCATTTTCTTCAATCTCAATTTGTTTGATCAGCTGAAGTGCAGGGATTTCCAAGCTTAGGGGAATCACGACAAACTTTCCATATACCAATTCATATGGAGACATTTTGATCACCTGCTTGGGCATGATTCTATCAGCCCATAGTGCTAGATTAAGCACTTTATGCCACTCTTTGTGATGATCAGCCCTTATTCTTTTGATGAGTCTTATCAGGTTCTTTTTGGTTGATTCTGCCAGACCATTACCTTGAGGGTAATAGTTAGATGAAGTTTTCAGATATATTCCATATCTCAAGGTGAATTCAGATACTTTAGACCCCAAGAATGCCTTAGCATTATCTGAAATTATGGTGTGAGGAGCTCCAAAGTGAGTAGTGATACCCCCTAGAAAATCTAGGATCACATTCTTTGTTGCTTCTTTAAGTGGGACTGCCTCGGTCCATTTGGTGAAATAGTCTGTGGTGGTTAATATCCATTTGTGGCCCATGTTGGACACTGGATTTATCATTCCAATGAATTCAAGACCCCATTGAGCAAAAGGTTCATCCACAATTATAGGAATAAGGGGCATGGCTACATTCCTCCTCATCCCCATATAATACTGGCAGGATTGACATTTTTTGACCAGCTGATAACAATCTGAAAATAAAGTAGGCCAAAAATATCCTACCTCACTTATCTTTATGGCTATGGTTTTTGCAAAAAAATGCCCCCCTGATATTCCATGGTGCATTTCGTGTAGTATCCTCTCATCTTCAGCCTGTTCTACACATCTTAACAATTTTCCATCAGAATTTCTTTTGAAAAGGAATTGTTTAATTAAAACAAAATGAACTCCCTGAATCCTATAATATCTCCTCTTGTTTTGAGGGAGTTCTATCAGATAAATCCCATTTTTCATAAATTGAATCCTGCTTGTGACCCAAGATTCCTGATCAACCCCTTGTAATGTTAGCATGGTCTCTGTCTCTCTTTTTGAATCTGCTTCCTCGGGTAACATCTTCTCAAGCTCTTGGGTTATATATTGGCACAGACCCTTGCCTCTGACTAGCTTGGTGGGTCTGACCTCTACATCATATTCAAGGATCTTAGTGATCTAATTGGCTCTTTTCTCAGTAATCTCCCCCTCCATGATGTATTTCATGACACTTGGGTGAGCTACAAGTATCAAAATTTTGTTCCCTGATATCAGATGCCTAAATTTCTTGAGGGATTTTACCATGGCATAGGCTTGTCTTTCCACAAAATTGTACTTGGTCTCATAGTCTCTAAGAGTTCTTGAGAAAAAGGCTATTGGGTGGTCCCCTTCTAGCCTGTCATTCTTTTGAGTCAAGATAGCATCAATACTTGACTCCCCTCCATAGACATACATTATGAAGGGCCTGGAAAAATCTGGGTTCTTGAGCACTGGGGATGCTAAGATAGCCTTCTTGACCTCCTCAAAACCTTGCCTTCCTTCTATAGTCCACTTGAAGACCAGGTCCTTTTTTAGCAAGAGTGTCATTAGTCTAACCAAGCCTACAAAATTAGATATGAATTTATTGACAAAATTGATCTTCCCTAAAAAGGACTGGACTGCCTTTCTATTTGCTGGAAGAGGTAGGTCCAGTATAGCCGCGATCCTCTCAGGATCTATAAAAACCCCTTCTTTAGATACTATGTGCCCCAACAGCTTACCCTGAGGTATAGAAAAAATACATTTCTTGGGATTCAATGATATCTCAAAATCTTGACATTTCTTGAAGACAGATTCTAAATGATCATCAGCATTTTTTGAGAAAACAGTGAGGTTGTCTAGATAGACCAGGATGACCTTGTTTATGAGTTCACCAAAGGATATATCCATAGCTCGTTAAAAGGTCGCTCTTAAATTTGATAAGCCGAATGGTGTCTTCGCATAGGCAAATGTTCCTCATTTGGTAGTGAAAGTAGTTTTCTACCAGTCTTCCTCAACTAGCCAAATCTAGTTGTACCCAGAGAAACCATCAAGTAAAGAAAACCTCTCTGATCTAGCCATAGTTTGTAGAATTTGTTCCATGGAGGGTAAGGGATAGTGGTCTTTTAGAGATGCTCTATTTAGATCTCTAAAATCTACACACAGTCTTACATCTCCATTCTTTTTCCTAATTGGGACTAGATTTGATACCCAGGTCGAGTGCTTGATTGGAAATATTATATTGGAGTCTAAAAGTTTTTTCAACTCATATACCATTAGAGGCTCAATCCTTGGATTTACTAGCCTCTATTTCTGTTTGATGGGCTTGGATCCCTTAGTCAATTCTATTGTGTGCTGGATAATGTCCCTGTTGTATCTATGAAGGTCTTCATAGCTCCAAGCTATGACTCTGTCATATCTCTGGCACAACTCAATTAGTCTTTCCTTCTCTTATTGAGTTGTGGAATTCCCAACTTTTAGCCTCTTCCCATCACTCACCTCTACCTCATAATAGTCTACTTTATCTACCTAGAACCTTTTCTTTTCCAGGCTTACATCCTCTGGGTCAAACAAGCTTTCTAAGGTGATCAATCCCTTTGGGAGCTTATTAGTCCTTAATTGAATAATTTGATCACCATATGCCTCTTCAATTTCAGTTTACAACTAATCAGAAAACTCATCTGATTGTTGTAAGAAAGAGACCACCTGAGCATCATTTTCAAACACTTGTCAATTTTCATCATTGTCTGGGATGGTCGGTCTCACTATAACTTTTACTGACTCATTGTTAACTAATAGGCCAGTTGCTGGGTTAAACTGTGAGCCAATCTAAACCATCCTATTATCCCTAGAGTTTTGACTTCTAGGGATTATCTCAATATTAAAAGCTTCAATATCTTCTATCAAATCCCAAATCCTATGCCTGTAAGATCTCATTCTCATATTTTTGGCTACTGCCCTTTCCTTAATTTGCTTTACTACTAATTCTAAATCTCCTTTTACTTTTAGGTTCTTTATTCACTTTTTCTTGGCCAACAAGAGCCCATGTACTAAACATTCATACTCTGCATCATTATTAGTGCAAGCAAATTTTAATCGGATAGCCCTTAAAATTTTATCACCATTTGGAGCAGTAAGACAAATTCCTACTCCGACACCATGTTTACTTCTAGCCCCATCAAAATTCAAAGTCCAAAGCTCTGAATCTTAAGCAGTAGGTACATCTTCCCATCTAACATTTGGGATTGCCTGGTTCTCATCAAAAAGGACATGCGTGCCCAAACCAAGAGAGTCATAGTTCCCATACAGGTCGCTATGCATCATAGCCAACAACTGGCTATTTTCTTCTTCGTAATCATGCTCAATCCAGTCTCCTAGTTCTTTGACAAAATTTCTTTCTTCTTTATTTAACATGGCATGATCTGCTTCTAATCTTGTTGTTGGTTTGTTGGTGATGTGGTCTTTGGACAGTGGTTCAAATAAAATTTTCATCTTTGAACCATATCTGGTTCTCAGGATGAGGTGAGACCAGTCAAGAGACATATATCCACCTAGTTTTGCTGTAAAGTCTTTGGATAAACATAAACCAAAGATAGGAGGTATATCTATGACAACTATATCTTGGTTGAACACTATGTTGGGACATGTGTATAAATGCAAGGGGAGTTTTTTAATTCTCACTATGGTTTACACTATTTTTCCATCTAGCTGCATAACTTCCTTTACAAGGGGTTCATATTTTATTTTCAAAAGATCAGCTATTTGCTTGGGCATCAAAGTTGTACTAGCTCTTAAATCTATCAATGCATTATGCAGGAGTTTCTTTCCAACTATCAGAGTCATAAAGAAGGGCTCTGGCTTGGATTTACTTACTTGTGCTACATCATTCATGAAGGCCATTGTCTTTAGAGGAACCGTATCTTTGAGCTTTTCCTTTCCAATAGGTATTTCCTTGGTAACAGCATCTTTGGGCACTATTTGCCCTTGCAGAGCCTCTTGTAGTAGTGTCTTTTGTTTAGGAATAGCCAAAATATCCCATATAGATACTTGTGCTAGAGTCTTCTTTAATTGGTCCACTATGTTGATTGGTCCCAAAGACTAAGTTTTTTGGAAATAGGGATACCTCATTCTCTCTTGAATTTGGACAGGGATCCCTTGATCTTGTACTAACCGAGGCACTTCTTGTCTAATGACAATGTTCCCTTGCCCTTGGGATGGAGGGTTATTCTTGACTTGACCATTTACAATCTCGGGCTGCTCCATCATCCTCCTCTTTGATCTAGTGTAATAATCATATTGCACTATTGGTCTTTGGGAGGTATATGCTTCATTCAAGAGAACTAATTCTTCATCCTCAACCCATGAGAACAAAGCATGTTCAGGGGCTATTTATTCTTCTTGCTGCAAGGACATTCCTTACATCCGAGCCACTAGCACTAAATTTTGCATGCTGAGAGATTGGTAGGCTTGATTGTTACTGGTACTAGCCAACTGACCATCCATTCTTCTCTACTCAGCCACCCTTTGTTGTAGATTACCCCTAGGACAATCTCTAGGTGTGTGAGCATCGTTGCAGGGGAAACACCAAGCATTAATATCATCCACATAATTATTTTGACCTGGAACCATCTCCCTATTTGAGTTGGGAGGAAGGGTCTGTGAGGGTGTGGGAACTGCAACTAATTGATTTGCTAGTTGGTGGTTAGTTTGTCTTGGAGGGACCTGATGTTGGTTTGGTTGGGACAAAAACCTATTTCCTTGATAGCCTTGATAAGGGGGCTTAGGGAAAGTATTTTGCTACCTCTTTATATTAATCAGCTCATTGGAGAATGTCCTTAGCATACTCTTGATATCGTCCATCTCAGATGACTGAGTAGGGACCAGTTGTTTCATAGGTGATGGAGGGTAAGCATACATAGACACAGGTGGACTTACATCTTTAGAAACCTCCTGAGGTAGGGGCAAGTTAATTTCTAGGAAAATAGGCATGGGAGGCCTCAGAGGTAACTTCCCAACATCAATTAAATGATTCTCAGCTCTAACTGCAAGGTCATAAGCCGCTGGCAAAGTGTGTCCTCCCAGTGACTGAATCATAACAAATATATCTGAATTTAAAGCCTTGAGATAGAATACTATGGCCATACCAGGGGGTGGTTTAGCTGAAATGGGGATTTTGTCCCAAGTTTTTTGGAATTTGGTGTTGAAGTCAGTCATGTCCTCTTGTGTTCCCCTTTGAATGGTGATCAACTATTGTAATAGAGAAGACTCATCACCTTTCTCTACAAATATTTCAAATAACTGATCTCCAAGCTAGTCCCACATGGATATGGTATTTGGGGTCAAAGACAGATACCATTCTAGGGCCTTCCCTTTGAATGAGGCTACTAACAACCTTAGGGCCACATTTTGCTCTGTGATGCCATGTATGGCATAGACATCTGATACATCTTGAAGATGTTCCACAGGTGTTTTTGAGTCTTGCCCATTGAACTTGGGTAGAGCTTTTAGAGTATTTACTGGGATAGGATCCCAAATAGCTAGTAGTGTTGGGAGGATTAAGGGGCTACCAATGTTCCAACTTGCATATTTTCTTGGGGGTACCTGGGCTCCCATGTTTAGTACTGGTACAAATTGGTTAGCTCTTCTTCTTAGAATAATCACTAGAGGTGGCAAAAAAATACTAGATCTGCAGTAGATTGTGATTTGGTGACTGATCCACATCTCTGACTCCTTGTAGCTCTCTGGTTCATATGGTCTTGAAAAAAATTTCAAGACGGGTCCCACCGGGTGTGCTAGAAATTGTTGATGACTTAAAATTTGTGCATGATCTTAATCAATCAACAATGGGAAGTTTCAAGCTATGGGATGATACAGCTTGAAACAACCTCCAGATTTTAGAAAAGTTGGTCTCTTCTTTGTATTGGGTGTTAGGGAAAAGGGATAGGAGATTAAACAAAAATGCAAATGTAGGAAATGAAACCTAACTATGGTGATGCACCTAAGTGTAATCCTAATCCTAACCTGAGCATAGTGAGACTATTATAGGGCTCAATTACATTTAAGAGTAGACAAGTGCATGATCAATGTAAGAGATTGAAATAACAGAAATAGAGGCTAACAACAGGGAAGTCTTTCACTCAGATATAGGGAATGTCAATAAAGGCATAGTGTTCAATCTTCTTAACAGAATTTCCAATCACATAAGAGTTACAAAAGTCATGTATAGTTATGTAAACCTTCCAATTCAAGAAAATGAGACAAAAGAAAATGACATTCTTAATCACAACTACAGAAAATCTACAACATAAACTACATTGCCAATGACACAGACAACACCAACCAAGGCATGGAGCTCAAATTTCCTTAATTCATTCAGCCACATAAAGGGCATAGAAACATGCATGGTTATATCAACTTTACAACTCAAGAAAATTGAGACAAGAGCAAATGATGTTACTGGTCAAAAACTTTAGCAAGTCTAATATTATGAGAAATCCCCCCTCTTTCTCTTAAATTCTTCTTCTTTTATAGCCTCAGATCACTCCTTCCATCACTCCCCTTCTCGTGCAATTCTCCTCCATCCTTTACTCATAGGGGACAAATAGATGGCACCTTCAATGCTTTGGGGGCTCCAAAATCTACCTGAGGAACTGTTTCATCTACTCCAATTAACTCTATCCAATTTTCCCTCCATTTTTTTTTGTGACAATAGATACACGAAACACTCTGTTATGTTGAAATGAGAGGGGACACTTAGTCAATTTCCCAAACATCCTCTTGTTACTTAGAAGGCATCGAAAAATGACACTTGGCACTTTCTGTGAGATTCCGACATATAAAATGATGCCTTTCCATGTTGAACCAAAGCATTGGACCTAGGCGTTAAACTAAAGTCTCTCAGATGCCAACATGTGGTGACTTCTGTTGCTTCTTTAAAAAGGTAGTTTAGGGCCTTCCGCAACTGTCACTTGGCACCTTTCGCTTTGTTGTTGCTTAGCTCATTGAAAGTCTTTGTCAAAGGGAGATTGAAATGCGGGGGCCTCTACAAGACACAGATGCCGACATGTGGTGAATTCCACTGAGTTTTTATTAGGTATGTGGCATGACCTGTGGTACTTTTGGAAAGTTACAAAAGGAGTCTCAGATGATGCCAGTTGGGTAACCCCATGTTTCAAAAAGTGACACTTGGTGGCTTCTGCTTGAATTCAAATATTTTAGGCAAAATGAAATGAAAGAAACAAAAGAGGAGAAATAAGACACGTGCTTGGATAGTGACACTTGGTGGCCTCCGTTGCACTCTGACATTTAGATGGAAAATGAACCTGTGCTCTGCCCCAACTCTGCCGCTACAACCAAGGTATGCGGGAACCCAAACTGTAGTGCTCGAATGAAAACTTGAATACAACGTAGAGTAAAAATTTACTCTACAAATATTAGGGAGAATAAAGCTTAAAATCTATAAGAAATCTATTATAGGACTTTATATCTATTGATCCGGTTACTGTAGATGGATCCTTGGTATCTTATGCAAAAATATGAATTTAAATTGATTTATAACCATAGATCTCAAAATATATCATTCTAAAATCCTTTGGTAAAGAAAGGAACCATAATATAGATATTAAAAAACTCCCTTTCTATTTATTTGGTTTCCACAAAGTTGGACATATCAAGATAAATTACTCAAGAATGTCCTTTATTATCAACATGAAATTTTTAAGGAAAGTATGGCTAGTAAAATCTTCCCCTTCCTCATATTTATTTTTAGGTAAAATTTTTTAACCTAGTTCAATAGTCTATCATCATCTCCTATCATTCAAGGTTGAGCAAGGAGTCCCCATCCAAATGTTTTGGGCCCTTCCTCATCCCATAATTTGTGTGATGCTACAAAAAAATTGGTTTTTCAATCCTATCACCTGATGAATACCCTTGCCTCTTATCCCTCTTCTCCAGTCATTGATTTGAACTAAAATTTGGTTTAGGCCAAAGTTCAAGGTTTGTAGGGGTTGGTTGCTCCAAATTTAGAGTGTGTCAAGATCAAGGGTTTTGTCCTAGAAGAAGGGTAAATTCCTTGTGAGGAAGGTTTTTAAAATTTAAATAAATATTTATGTTCCAATGAGATCTTACAAATTTCACAAATTAAATCCTATATTTCTAAACCAAGTTATGGGGGAAATAATAAAAGGGGTCAAAACCCCAATTTTGATAAATTAATGGTGTAAAGTCTATTGGAAAATCAAAAGCTCGTCATTGTCTTCTTTCCTAGAGTGTCGGGGCGGAAATCCTCTATCCTTCACCATGAAGTTAATCTCTTGGAATGTTAGGGGTCTTAATTCCCCTATCAAAATATGATTGATAAAGATTTATGTGGCTCATATTCACTCGAATAATATTTTACTTCAATAAACTAATTTGACTCTAATATAGACAAAAGAGGTTATATTGCATAGATGACTTAATTGGAAAGTCTAGTTTGTGGATTCAATGGGGGCTTTAGGAGGACTAGTATTTATATGGAACCCTTAAAAATATGAATGAATTTCCTTAGACAATGGATCCAATTGGTAATGGTATATAAATAAGGACGTGTCTTCAAATATAATCTTTTGCCTTTTCAATGTATATAGTCATAATAGTCTTGATCTCAAGATGAAGTGTTGGAAGGAGATCTATCACATTCTTACTCTTCATCCAAATGCAAAAAAAAATATTAGGTGGTTATTTCAATGTTATTCTTGATTTTGAAGATAAAATGAGAGGCATGGGGATACCACTTTCTTCTCATAGGGACTTTGCCTCCTTTTATTCTAATAATGGGCTCATTGATATGATTCCTAAGATGGGGATATTCACTTGGACTAACAGAATAAAAAAAATTAGTAGTATTTCAGAGTGTCTAGATATGATTATCTTTAATTTCTCTTTTTTGGCCTCTAAATGGACTTTTGAGTGTTAAATCCTACCTTTGTCTAGCTCTAATGATGCTCCAATGGATTGGGAGGTTCATTTGGACTAGGCCCCTCCTTTTTGTCTATCTAATTTTGAGTTGGTTTTATTGCAAGATCCATCTAAATTTGAGTTATTAACATAGTATTGTTCAAATTATCCCCCTTTGAAAGGTAAATTCATCGATAATTTTTCTAAAAATCATTTTTTCATCATAATTTTGAAAATAGAATAAAAACCACTTCAAGACAATTTTCAAGATTGAAAGAGTTGAGGAAGAATTTCATGATTTAAATGAGAATTTGATTATTATGGGGATGAGTGTAGATATGTATGAAAGGGAACACTCCTTATTGGTTGAGTTTGAATAATTGCATCACCAGGACGATATTTAATGGAAACAAAAGTCATGGGAGTTTTGGCTTAAGGGAGGAGATCAAAATATTAAATTAGTAAACCATTCCACTTGGGTTAAGTGGAGTCTCAACATAATCTAAATGGAAATGGATGAGGACAATAAGGAAGTAGATTTGATTTCAAAGGTTAGGAAGGAGGTAATTAAATTCTTCAATGGTATCCTTACTTGTTTGGTATTTTTAGACCTCAAGGCATAAAAGGATCTTATCAATAATATTTCTCAACAATTTTTGAGACAAAATAATTAATTGCTACTCCTTCCTCTCAGGATGAAATTGGAAAGGTGGTGTTTACAATGAAAAAGGACAAAGATCCTAGGCCCAATGGTTTCTTTATTGCCTTCTATTAGGCCTTTTGGCCTATTATTGGTGAAGAGGTAATAGTGGTTTTAGACTTTTCTAGGAAATCTAAAAAAGTGAGTGTGGATATAAATTATACATTTATTTCATTGATCCTCAAAGGAGCCTCTCAATTTTCCTTTGGTGATGATCGACCTATTACTTTATGCAATACTATCTACAAAATCATCTCTAAATCCATGCCTTTAGGATAAAAAATTTAATATTTATTTTAATTTTTCCTGAACAAGGTGGATTCATGTCATATCACCATATTTAGGATGGCATTATAATGGTTCATGATATTTTACATTTTGTACACTATAATAAGTAACAATGGATTCTTATAAAATTTTATATAAGCAAAGATTATGATTGAGTCAATTAGATATTTATCATGAAGGTGTTAGAGAATTTTGGTTTTAACAAGGGTTGGTGTGAATTGTTTTATGACTACATTTCTAAACCAAAATTATTGGTTCTCATTGATGTTAGTCCTACATGTTTATTTTAGGCTACCAAGGGCATCAGGAAAGGGGACCCTACTTATCCTTTTCTATTCAAATTATTGGATGAATCTCTGAGGAGATCCCTTATAGATGCAAAAGGAAAAGGATAGATTGAGAGCCTTAGTGTCATAAAGGGCTTGATAAATCTCTCTCATCAGTAATATGTAGATAACACCTTTCTATTTGGAGAGGCTTCCATTTGTGAAGCCACCTATTTAGGAAAATTATAGATACATATGCTCTGGCCTCAAGCAAAGAGGTAAATAATTCCAAGTCTAAGATCTACTTCATCAATGTCCCCTATCATTCTCAACTAAGTCTAGTTCGATATCTAAACTTTTATATTGGGAAGTTGCCTACCAAATATCTAGGATTTCTTCTCTTCTTGGGTGGTAACAAATCAAATATATAAGATAATATTCTATCCTTAAATGATAGACTACACTCTTTTAAATGAAAGTTCTTGTCCATGGTAAGAAGGATTATATTAATTAAATATGTCCTCGGTGCTATTACAATCTACCTCTTATTTTTTCTCAAGCCTCATGCTTTGGTTATCAAGAGGATCAATCAATCTGTGGGGATTTTATTTGGAAAGGGTGTGATGAAACCAAAAATATTGCTATTTTAATGTGAGAAATGTTAAATTAAAATAAATAATGGGGTGATATCATTATAAATTCTACCTTCTGGAATGCAGCTCTTGGTGCCAAATTAGTTTGTGAAATCTTCTCAAATCTATCAGCTCTTTAGATCTAAATTATTTAGCTAAAGTATCTTAACTCTGAGGATATAATTGGAATCCTTTCTATGGTTTATCCACCGAAAGGTTCTCATGTGTGAAATTTCCTTCTATAGTGTCATTATCTCATTACCAAGCACATCTCCTAGGTTGTGAATAATGTAAATAAGGCTAATTTTTAGAGATGACTCTTGGAATGGTCACCAACCTCTCAGGGGCTATTGTGATCTAGATGTTGCAAGGGATTTTTTATCCATTGTTTGGGGAAGGCATGTTTTTAATTATATCAATAATGTATGGAATGGAACTATTCTAATTTGGCAATGAAAACCCCTTGATACAATCTCGATCCGCTTTGATCAAAAGATATTACTAAACCCAATTTTGGCCAAGCACCAAGTCTTATTTATTAACAAGGAAGACTTGATATATTGGATGAATTTATAAATAGTGAGTATAAGGTAAATTTGGTGTACTAATTGATATATTTTTAGGATGAGTAGTGACCATAGGTAAATATTCTATATTGGAGAAACAAAGGCACCTAGTTGCATTTGCCTAACTAGCAACAGAGTGTAAAATTTTGACCCAAAAAGGCTCCTAAAAATGGTATAGTGAGGTCATTCAAGGTGTTTCATGTGTATATAGGATGAGTAAAGTGTGGATCACTTGATATTTTTTATCCTTTTACTACTTCAAGATGGTACTAGTTGTGTAACAAATTGAGTTGTCACTAGGCTTGTGATCCCTCACTCTTTCACGCTTTCTCTTCATGACATGAGGGTCAAGAAAGAGATGTGTTGAGATCCATTTAGACTATTAATCCTAAAATACTCATTTGGATTCTTTGTAAGGAAAGGAACAGGTGTATTTTCAATGATGTAGCCCTTGACCTCCTAAGTTTTTTGAATAAATTCAAGATTACTATCTTTGAAGTGGTCACTTCTCACATTTATAAGAATGATAGTGATGTATCCTCTTGGGATATGCTGATAATACCTAACTAGATGATGACTAATATTACCCCGTTAATGTGTCAAGGGTAACCACAAAAAACTCCCATGCTAGTGTCATCATTGCATAGACTCCTCCCCCAATCAACTTTTTAAAGCTAAATTTCTTTAGGGCTACCAGATGAAATCTAGGATCATCGATAGCTGGGTGTAGTATAAGATATTTTTCAAGCTCTTTCATTCATTCTTTGTTGTCAAAAATTTAATATGGCACCAACAATAAGGCAGAATCCAAAGAAGTGGTCTTGGGCTTTCAATTGGCTTGTTAATGTGGGATTGAGAATATGGTTATTGAAGGGGATACCAAACTCATAATGAATGCCATACATAACCACTTAATGAAGGCTAAGACATTTAATAATATCCTTGGCTTGATTTGGCCAAGCTTGGATGAACTTTCATCTTGGTCTATTGAATATTATTATAGGGAGGAAAATCAGAAATAATATATTCTAGCTAATTGGGGAGTGGATCAAAGGAGAAATTACATCATGGATAATTATTTAGATACATGGCTGGGTCTAGATTTGATTGATATAATCTAAGGTTATTTAATTAACATCGTATCATTACTCATTTGGGATTAGACACATGTATTTAGTTCTATCATGGAAGTACTTTCAATATTTTCATGTGAGAATGTCCTATTGTGATATGGATTCTTCGAGTGCATAGTCCTTTTTAGGGATTGTTGTCTTTGGTTTTTTTTTTGTGTGTCTTGTTGAAATTTCCTTATTTGCGGTGGTGGTATCCTCTCACAACTATGGATTTTATGGCATTGATTGAACTTTTAATTTCCTTGTGTGATAACAAATTGGAGATGGAATTCTGAGATAGTATCTTTGATTGTCATCTTTATTTGATTTTTTGGATGCCTAGTTTGTATGTTCTTAATGCAGTGAAAGATAACCTAGGAGCTAAGTACATGCATGCAGTTTGGAAGAATTAAAAAAATGTTAATTCTATATTTGGGATCAACTTGTTATGTAAAATTAAATATGTAAAATACAATGTCCAAGGTGATGGAGACTATTGTTTGGTTGGTGATGTAAGGTGGGCTTTGTGCTTGGCTCAATAGATTGGCTGTATAGGATGGTTTATCTCTCCCCTTTTTTGCACTCAATGTTTGGGTCTAATTCCTCTCTTTGTTTTCAAAGATTTGGAATCTTGATTCATGAAATTGCATGGTGTGTTGACAAATCTAACAAAGGGGAATGCAACTACCATGGAACATACTCTTTTACTAGAAAATCTCATGGATTCTTTAGCCATATTTGGAAAGGGTTGTGGGGAAATTTGAGTTAAAAATATGGTGAAATATTCACACTATCTAGTGGTTTTTTGCAATTCCAGAGGTGTGGAGGTAGAAATACAAGAAGAAAATGACAAACAAGTTGGAAGGGGTGCTCTTTCCTACCTGGCCACTCATCATGATGTTTCACCTCACATGTAGAGGTACCTAGAGGCCATGGTGGTGTTGGAAATATTGTCATTGATGTTAAAGGTCTAGCATTATTGGTGATAAAGGCCCCATTGCTTTTAATAATGTTTGTAATAAATATATCTTGGCTAATGTGTGTTAATATTTATTTAATATTAACGAATATATTTTTGGTTGCATATGAGATAAAAGAAGGGCCCATGGAGAAGTCAAAGAGCCACAGGGTAAAGACAAAAGAAGGATGGGACGCATTTTCCCATGAAGAGTCATCTTGGGGAATTCCAAGAGTCACCAAGTGAAGACAAAAGAGGAAGGGCACAATTTCTCATGAAGGGACACTCTCAGGAATATGAAAAGTCACCAAAGTAAAGACAAAAGAGGGACGGACATTTTTTCTCATGAAGGGTCACCACACGACTTTTCAAAGGCAAGGATATGAAGGGTCATACAAGTTTGGCACCATTTTCCATGAGGATTGAAGGGTCACAAAGGGGGAAGGCCAAAGGTCATTTGGAAAGCTATAAATAAAGGCTTGAGAAGCCATTTGTAATATGAGTGAGAGAGGTTGATTTGATATTGTAATATCTAGCTTAGAAGAGCATTTGAGAGAGAATAATATGATTTTTATTTGTTATATCTATCTTAAAAGAGAAAAGGTGAGAGAGAGGAAAGAGATGTTGTAATGAACTATCATTTGTTGAGATAACAACATTGAGAGATAGTTGCTGGGTTGGTACTCAGCAAAGGGGTTGGTGCTCACGAATAGTTGATGGGTTGGTACTCGCCAAAGGGGTTGGTGCTCCTGTGGGTTGGTGCTCATGAATAGTTTATGGGTTGCTTCTCAGCAAAGGGGTTGGTGCTCCTATGGGTTGGTGCTCATGAATTTTTGCTGGGTTGGTGCTCCACAAAGGGGTTGGTGCTCCTATGGGTTGGTGCTCATGAATAGTTGTTGGGTTGGTGCTCAGCAAATGGGTTGGTGCTCCTGCAAGTTGGTGCTTGCAAATATTGTTTTGATTGGTGCTCATTCATATACTTGAGATTGTTCTCTATGGTTTTTCCCACATTGGGTCTCCACGTTATATCTGGTGTGTCTCTCTATCTTGTGTGGTGTTTATTGTTTGAGTTTTATTGTATATCTTGAATTTTTGATTAAGTGGAATTTGGTTAAAGGAAAGTTTTATAAGATATATGATATACTGATTCACCCCCCCTCTCAGTATATCCCATGCTTAACAGGTGGATGTTTTTGGTCTCATTAGGATTTTCTTTCCGATAAAGAGGACTTGGGATGATGGTGAGAATTCAACAATAGGTGATCACCTAGTCTTCAAGCATACCCCTAGGAAACCTCGTGCTAACATCCTTATTATGGGTGATACCAATTATATGTTTCCATTGTCTAGCTCATATTGGATCGTGGATTACACATTGGATGTGTGGGATTTAATTTATCCTCTCCATTTTGTTAAGTCTATTTTTGGATAGGCCATGTTGGGTGACTTTTATATTTTTTTGTATTTCATTCTATATGAGTTTTGTTCCCTAGTTTTTTGCAAGCTACCCTTTATTTTTGGGTAAGCTCTTGGCTAGATGGGTTTAGTGTGTTTTCCTAAACCATGTGTTTGTTTCAATCAATATATATGTATGGGTATGGGTGAGGGCCTATTTTTAACCCTCATATCCATCCAAAAAAAAAAAATTGAATAATATTTCTCTTAAACACTTTATTTGTTATGCAACTACGGTGAAGGCATAATTGTTGTTAACAACAGTCCTATTTTTGCATTTACATGCTAAAAATCATGTTAAGAATCAAGAAAGCTAAAAAATAACCCTTGAAGAGGAAATAATTATGAATGCTTAATATCTTTGGAATCATATGATGGTTTCAGTTACAATCAAACTCATCTGAGTGATAAGTGTTGCACATGACAATTTCAAATATAATCAAGTATGTCTAATGAGTTTGGCCTTATTTAACCCATTACTTGTTCCTTTGTCCACATGTTATTGACCCATGGATTTTTAAACAACCCCTAAACCATTCTACATCTCTTTATAATTCAAATGTCCTTTGTGAATCTTTCCTCGTGTTGCATTATGTCTTCTTGGGTAAATGAGAGTGTTTCAAGTTATACACACATTCAATGTGACTAGTGATTTGAGAATAGTTTTTTATCTAGCTAATGTTTACCAACAATCATGATCCATTTTGAATCAAGGGCTTCAGAAATGATCTTATTAGACACATTAATAAGTAATTTAATGAAGCTATAGTTAGTTATGATCAAAGAATCACCAACCTTTGGGATGAATTTGTTATTGCCTCTGTTGCTTAACTTTTTAATAAGTTTATATTGGAAACTTCAATATGCACCTTATCTAAACTAAAGCCAATAACATTCCAATAGTGCTCCATAGAACTTGATAGAACTCATAAGGGAAACTGTCTTGATCAAATTTGTCACCAATTATAATTGGTGAATGTCTTCCATGAAAAAATCCTATCATATGCAGAGCTTTAGGTATTTATAAGTCTACCATTAAGTGTTTTTCCTTGAATCAGAATTACAAATTAATTCATAAAAGAACTCTTGTAATGACCCCAAAAGACCTAAAGAATGTCAGTTAGGAAGTTCCATGCTTGAAAAATCAACTTATTTAATAACTTCATGTCTAACCCACAAGTAATCAAAATATTCCTTTGAGGCACGATATCCAACCTTGAGCCAATGCATACAATCCCATATTTGGGTTCATCTAGCATCATATATTTATACCACCTATAGGCAATGGCTGAGTGCACATACACACAAAGTTTATGTTTAACCATCATCAAGTGGCAAATGTGCAAGCTCAGAGGAGACTCTAGTATAGTATTCTATAGCCGCTTCATAAGGATGACGAGAAAACTGCAACTTGAAATATAGCATAAACCCTAGAGAGGGAACCTGGTTTATATTAAAATATGGGTGCAAGTCCTATGTGAAAGCCCCTCGGACGTGACATGTAATAAAAAAGTTGTAGGTATTTAATGAAGAAATGTAAACATAATATTGATTGTTAATATAACGAGTTTCTGCAGATCTTTTATGAGAGTGTATGCATTAGAGGGATTCTCTTTACTCCCACGTTTCTAATTCCACATAAACACAGATAATTATATATTATGTAAGGTATGCATATGCATATGTGCCTTCTAAAATCGTTTGTCATTATTCCAAACTCTTAACATTTATTAAACAATGCTCATGGGATTCTGTAAAAGGCATTTCCTTGTTTATTAAATCGACTAATGAAATTCGAGGTCGGTTCGTTTGCAGTGCTGTCTGCATTGTAAACAAATGTAGGAAAATAACAAACATCGTTGTAACCATATGCATGCACAATACATAATAGTTAATTATTACAACAAAATTATATAGAAATCATAATAATATATATATATATATATATATATATATATATATATATATATATATATTTATATCATTTATTTGATAGTGGTTTATTTTTACTCTTTCTGTTGAACATCCTTCATATTTGTATGGTTGTCAGCTACACATAAAATAAAATATAGATGAACACCATTAGTGACAACACCTTTTCAAAAAAGAATATCTAATTCAAGTGAAATTCACTTTCTTCTAAAACATCCATTGCACGATTTTATCAAAACATTATTGCAGAAATTACAATCACAATTTACTTCATAAAAAATTAAATAATATTTTTCAAAAATCTAAACATTCAGTAAATAAATAAATAAAATTGTTAAAAATCATATCACATTTTTTTAAAAATTTATATTAAATTTAATATTAAATTTTTAATTATTTTAATTTATTTTTAATGTAGTATTGTTTTCTTTTAAATTAAAAAAATATCTAAAATAATTATAAATGATATGTATTATTATTTTAAATTTATATAATAATTTAATTTTTATAATATTAAAATACATCAATATCAAAAAGAAGACATTAGAATGATGAAATGTGTACCTTATAAATTATGATCAAAATATTATATTGTAATTTTGATTTTTTCAATTTTTAATCTAAAACAAAATAAATAAATAAAATCCTTATGTTTATTATAAATTAAAATATATATTTAAAAGAAATCCCTAATCAATTTCTTCACAAATGCATTAATAATTATTGATGTATTCATTATTTCTTATATATATATATATATATATATATATAATTTATTATTATTATTTTATGTTAATAAAATTGTTAAATGTTGAGGTTACATTTTTAATATATTTATTATTATTATTTTATGTTAATAAAATTGTTAAATGTTGAGGTTAGATTATATATATATATATTGTTAATTAAATTTTTTTTTTTTTATGATTATGAATTGTAGATGAATTGGTTAAATGACTTGGTTGTTTCCGAAAAATGTGTTAGTCAAAAACTATTATCAACCAAAAAATATATATATTCTAAATTTTATTTATTTATTTTTTTAAGCTCAAAAGTATTACATTCCTTCAACTGATATACACATATTAATTTGGAAATATTTTTAATTCTTATATTTTTAAAATTATAGTGTCCAATGTGAAAATTTTATGGTAATTTTTTCTTCTACCTAATTTATGGGTCTAAAGCTAACAAAACTGATTTCTATTGTATCATTTAAGAAGTAAAACACTATTCTTTGAAATTGTATACAATATTTAAAAAATCCCATATTAAGAGTGATTAAATTTGACAATTAATTATTATTTTTATTAAAAAAATCAATAATATTTATTATTGAACATTACTTTTCAAGTATTAATATGATTCAAATTAGAAAAAAAAATATATTATATATGAATATAGATAATTTTTGAAACTTTATTTAAATTTTCACTTTTTATTTAATACAGCTTTCTAAAAAAAATTAATTATATTTTACTGTGTTGCAGGGATACGCCCCCCAGCCCCACGCCTCCTGTTCGGAGACGCCTCCGGCACGGGGACGTCCCGGGTACTCCCGGAGGCGTCCCGGAGGCGCCCGCCGGCGTGCCGGAAACGTCCGGCAAGCCGACGGGCGCCTCCGGGACGCCTCCGGGAGTACCCGGGACGTTTCCGGCACGTACCCGAGGGATTCCGGCAGAAAAATGGCGAATTGTTTTTTTAAAAAACCCTAGAAAATCCTTAAAAAAAAAACCCTAAAAACTAAGCAACCCTAAATGTAAATCCAGTCCGAACCCAACGTATAGAAATAAAATAAACATTTAAGTATAAGTTTACATTTAGATATGGACATCTAGTTTCTTATACTTTAAGTTATATTTTATTTATATACTTTCAGGGTGTTTGAGAGGGGTTTCGGACTACTAGGAGCTATAATGCAAATTCTAGGTTTTGGAGGATCCTGTCATATTTCAGAGTTAGTCAGATTCCAGGGTTTCAGGGTTTCAAACTTAGCCATATTTCAGGGTTTCAAGATTTCAAGGAGACATCATAGGAGGTATGAAGGCTGCATGAAGGGATGTATGCGTGATAGAATAGTTTGAGAATATCTCTGGCAAAGTGCCACAAGCCGATCCCACCCCATTCCCTGTGCACCCCTTAAGGCATGCACTCGTGAGATTCAATGCACCGATGAGCCCTTGTGAGAGAAAGTGTCAGTGAATGATAAAGTTGAAAAATAATGGGAGTGGCATTCATGATTTTGTGGACAATCGAGATGATTTATTCTAGATTTGAATGTACATCTTGTCTTTTAAGTAATGAATGAATGAATATTATATATTTTTAAGTGTTTTATCATTTATAGACAAATATTTTCACACTATGTAGTTTCAAGTGTTTTACTAAAAAAATGAGTAATATATATATATATATATATATATATATATATATATATATATATATACACAGACGTACCCACGACGTATCCAAATCAAGGTTTTTGAAAAATGACGTACCCGCGTACCCGAGACGTCCCCGTATCCGTACCCGTACCCGTACCCAAACAACATAGATATTTTATAATAAAAATATAAATATAATCATACAATTAATTATTATATATTAATATTAATAAAATAAAAATTATTTTTAAAATATTTATATCAAATTAAAATATAACACAAAAATTTACAAAATAATTATAATTAATAAAATAAAAAACACTAAAAATAACATTAAATTCATCCTTTAAAAAACAAAAAAGACCCAAGCAAATATTTCCTTTTTTTTCTATTTTAAAAATTAATCCCCAATATAATGTTCTCAAAGAAAAAATCCCATACGCCCAGAAAGTCATTTCTTTTCTCATAACCTATAAACAAGCAATCACTCGATTTTTATGGTGGAACTCAACATTTCCAAGATCACATGTTTCATCCATTGCCATTAATCTATTACTCCAATTATTTTCCATAGATGACACTGTTTTAAGATAGATACAGAGTTGTGTATATTTTCAATCATAGTCTTGCATGTTAGTTATCGGAATAAGAGGGATTCTCCTCATTTTCATCTTTCTAATTCCACTTAAACATAGATATATACTTCAATTTAATTTAATGCGTGCATATGCCTCTTCTTACTTTTCCATGTGCATGCCTTCCCATTCCACTTGTAAGTGTGTTGCTTCAAATTTTTTAATAATTGCAAATTATTTTTACAAAGAATTATTTATTTTATGAAGAATTTGAAATTTAATTGATGGTGATAGCTTGCTTAAAAAAAATCATTTCGGTTCAATTTAGTGAAGGTATTCACATAATACTCTAGATTTTATATTTTAAAATATTAAGAACCCAACATTAATGAAGAACAAAGCCATCGACCTTTTTAAAGGTCGAACTATGATGGGTAACAATTTTCAAATATAGAGAAAATGTAGGAGAAAAATGTAACGAGTATATTATTGATAATGAATTGCTCACAATTTTTTAATAAGGATAGAGATTTTTAGTATTTTGGCATTAAAGTAAAGAAAGTTGAATAGTATTTTTATTTTAAATAAATTATTTATGTAAATTGAATTGATATATTAATATTAAATTAAAAGAGATTGATTATTAGTATATTTAATATCAAATTTAAATATGAGAAAAATAAAAGATCGAGTAAATTTGATGGAATAGATATCCTTTAGTACTTGGCACTAAATCAAAAAAATATTTTGTACACCCAATCCATGTAAAATCAGGGTTTCAATTAAAAATAAAATAAAATAAACAACACTAATAACAAACTGATCACTTTTATCTTTTAGACTGAATGTCTAAGCATTACAGAATTATATAGAATGTTGGCATTTCTACACATATTTGTAGTGGATTACAATATTGAATAAGCATTCATCTATATAAGTGAGCTCTTTCACTAAACAGTTACGATTAGAAGGCATCCACGCCTTCAAAATTATCCTGAACATAATTATAACATTAACCACTTGACTTTCTGTATCAAATACCAATTAAATTAAAATCCTTTGGATTAATGAATCACTTTTTGAAATGAAAGCTGCTTCATTTTAAAAATTGAAATCCGTGATTTGTTATCACTCACACTTCCATAGAACCTCCCGCCTGTGAGCGACAGCGAACCACTCCGCCTCTCAAGAAATTACAACTCGAACAACACTTCGTGCAAGGTACAAAACACAGAAAGTGCCTACTGCCTAACATTTTTAAAATGGTTTTGAAAAATGTGAGGGATTATAGCTATATTTGGTTGTCTACTATTAACATTCTTAATGTTATGTCGACCAAAGAAATCCCGAGCTCGTTTCGTTTGCAGTGTTGTCTGTATTTCAAGCAAATGTACGAAGAATTTTATATGCATGCACAACTACTATCAAGCCATATAATTAGCATATAATATTGGTACAATCACCATATAATTTATATCTCTGAGACAATATGTTGTTACCATATTGGTTGACATAAAGAACACAAAAAGAATATATTTCGTCTCTGTCATTACCATATTACCATTTTAAAAGATCTGCATTGAGACACGAGCAATGGAAATCTTTTCATGTTAGAGAACATCTGACAGATGTTGACCTATGTTAATGAATAACTGCCTTGTTTTCTAAACACTTTCAGATTTCATTTTGTACATTGGAAACTGGAAACCTTAACGACATAAAAGAAAACAGGGTAAAAACATTGCCTCTGTTATTGGTGAAAATCTAATGATAGTGCACAGGAATAAATGGATTCCATTGGAATGGAACATAATTAATTAATTATGATAGACACATAACACGGTAATAATGTTTAGTTGTTATTTTTTAATTTAGAAGGTATTCATACAAGTTTTATGTGTGTATCTATTTTAAAAGATTGGTTGACAGATGTTAGAATCTGAGTGTAAAAAATGTGGGCAGAAGTGATAATCACCTCGCTTCAAATTGAGTTGATATGAGATTGTTGTTAGTGGTAGTACCAAACCGAAGATCACCCTCCAAACTAAGGAGCTCTCTTCAAGCCTGTTAAAATGTTACAAATTGAAAAACCAACTTTCAAGTTTTGTACCTCTAGTTTTGGCCTCTTCTTTCCTACTTTCAATTCTTGTGTTCTGACTCTTATACATCTGTAATATCTGATTATATGTGCCCTTCAATGTTCGATTCCTTTTTACTCTACATTTGGTCTATAATATTTTTTTAAAAAAATATCAGTGAGATATGAACCTATAAATGCACATCTAAAGTCGAGATAAATGAAATCTTTCAATTTTATACTGATGAAAAAATAGATGTATGAAGCATCAAAGGTGCTCCAAACATGTACAAAGCATTGAGCATACTCTATACAACTAAGACATAAGCTTGAACGATTTGACAGGTGTATTTGTCTAATCTATATCTTGTATTTTTAATCTATGATCTAAGTGTTATGACACACGTCAATTTTTTATTTTTTTTAAAATAAAAATCTCTTTGCATATATCAATGATAATATATAAAATTTAAAGAAAAAAATAATTTTAAAAAGCTTGTGTTCTGAATTAGTTAGATTTTTAGGCATTGTCTAATTATTAAACCCCTAAACAATAAAACAATGTGATTAAACCCTATAAATTGCTTAATTAAAAAGAATTTTAATGACATACAAAATATTAAGTCATATGCTAAAAGTGTTCCATGAGAAATATTAGCTTTAGGAAATGATAAACTCTCTAATGATCTTGTTTGATCTCTTTGAAATATTTTTAAAATTTGAATATATTCTCTATAAATAAGCATTACACTATGTGTGCCTAAATGAAGTACAATACTTGTTTACTTATAAGTGATATTTGATTTCAAATTAAAAAATACTAACACTTATGTAACCAAGTTCCAACAATGAAGAACTAAAAGGGATAAAGAGGGGGACATGGGTGCTTCGCGTAAAGGGGTTCTAAGACACAAAATAGGATCTAACACTTTTACATCACAAATAAAAATAAAAATAGAAATAATTTATCCCTAAAGTTCTTGACAAGCACACTTTTTGACATAGTATGCATCAAAAGATTTGTTGGTAAATGACACTTTTTCCCTATGTCACAAAAAGTGCATCAAAAACTAGCCAAAGATCTTGTGCCTCCATCTATATGGAAAAATTATCTCGGCTAAATTTTAATTGATTCTAAAGAAATATTTAATTGTTTTAAAAGTGCATTAAATTTTTAAAATTTTTGGTAGTATTATGACCAAGGGGAAATTTTGAATTTGTGTTAAGAGGAAGTTGTTTGTTTCAATGTTATGATGCAATGTGCATCATTTTATTGCATCATTGCATTTGTGCATTTTTTTTAAAATAGTGTGCATTTATTTTAAAGAGAATAAAAATTTATATTAAAATTTATTATAATTTTGTATGTCCATTTTTGTATTCTTATGATGAATTAGTCACTTCTTAGCTACCTGGATGGGAAGTGCTTCTACATCTAGCTATGCAAGACAATAATAATTATGGTTTCATGACAACATATCCATTAATAGGGTTACCTCTTCTTGGGTTATTTCCCTTCCCAAGAATGATCTGCCACCTATTTCATGTGGCATCATTACTTGTGTTTGATCTTTGATATTGTTAGTTATATATTTTGAGACTCTTATTATTCAATCATAGTTTTTATCAGTTTTCATTTATTTTGTGTTATGAATACCAACTAACCACTTTTTTATTATAAATCATATTTTATTTATATATTTATTATTTTTATTAATAAATATGATGATATGTTTTTAGTAAAAATTATTCAAAGTGACAATCATTGTAGAATATGTTATGTGGAAAAAAATAATTGAATAAAAAGTAATTAATTAACATACAACATGTAATAAATTTAAAATTCAAATATACCATCAATAAATAATATAACAAACAACTCCAAAAGTTGAAAAAATAAATTAATTAACTATATGACATACCAATAATTAAAAAATGAAAGAGAGTGGTCAAAATAAATTTGAAAAACTAAACTTAAAATTTTATTATAATAATGAAGTTTCAAAAATAATATAGAATATAATTATCACTGTTACCAAATCAAAGTTATATAAAATATTTTTTTTATGAGTGCCATGAATAACAAGAATAACCATTCTTAAAATGTTTAAAATTATAATAACATATATGTTTATTTAATATCTTCCTTATCATCTTAGTTTTTCTCCTCTCCATACTCAACATCTCCAATATTTTCATCATCATCTTCATCATCATTTTCCTCACATTCCTCATCCTATACTACATACTCAATGTCCCCTTCATCATAATCCCCATCATCTTTGCCATTTTCTTCATCCTCACCATTATTTTGTGGACTAGCTGATGACCCCTATAAAATAGATACAACATTGAAATTTAAATAATAATAAATAAAAATATTAATAAATTATATTATTCTATTGAAAAAATATTCATTAATATTTTAATTAAAAAATAAAAAATAATTTTTTTTAATTCTTAACTTACAAAATAATAAATCACAATATATTCAACCATGACAACAACAAATAAATTTACTATATTATACATACATTTTATCTTTTGTTATTATTATACTAAAAACTATCTAAAAACATGTAAATGAAGTATAATCACTCAAAAATATTAAACAATATTGAAAATAGAAGGACAATTTGAAAGCATGTAAATAGATTATAACCATTCAAAAACAAAAAATCCAAAAAAATACTTTCACTCCCAAAATAATCTTTATAAAGTTTAGTAGCTCATCCAAACCTCTCTTCACATTCTAAGATTTGGCTAAGATAGCCTAACATGATTTTAAGGCATAATGGAAACACTCCTATGCTAGAGATTGAACTCAAAAAATAAATTGTATGTTATCAAAGAATATAAAAATCATATAACATAAATGCAATGGAATGGAATTGATTCAATTAAAATCAATGGTTCCACATTACTACACATTACATTTTAAATTACAAATGCGCTATTAGAGTGCCTAATTTATAGGAAAGAGAGAGTGGGGTAGACAACCCTAAGCGGATATGTCAACACTATGTGTATACACCAAAGTGGAGGACAAAGTGGTAGACAACCCATAGTAGAGTGTGATCCACTCATAGTGGAGTGACTAGATTGTGTACTAAACATGTGCACATAATTAATTATCTAATTATGCACTAAATATATGTGCACACTATTAAGTCCTAAGTAATCATAAGGTGAAGAAGTGTGAAAAGAACCCAAAGATAAAACTAGATTGGGTGAGAACCCTTTTCACACCAACACCCCCCTTAATTACAACTTAGGAGGAAAATAAATTAAAAATGTGCAAAAAATAATGGGTCCCAACAACAAGGCATGATGAGAAACCTAGGTACAAAATGATCCCCTCATGCATAAGAGAGAAAGAGAAAACCCATAGGAAAAACCTCCTCCCTATGAGAGGATGATGATGTTAGTGTATGTATTTCTCACATTTTTTAGTGTCTTAGCTAGCTATTTTTTCTTCTAGTGAGTTTTTCCTATGTGAGACTTTATGCCACATTAGCCAGTTTAGCTAGTTTTATGTTTCACATTGTCTATATAAGCAAGTGTCTTCTTTTGTACTAGTATGCTTCTTTATGCTTCATTTTTGAATAATATATGATTTGTCTTATTTTTGCATATCATATCTACAACTTCATTTATGATATTTTATTTTTAACACTTCAGATTCTTAGGTTGGAATGCCTTTACCATTTCTATCATGGTACCAGAGCCTTGAATAAGTTGCAACCATCCATTAGCTTGCAATTCAGATAATTTTATTCTACTTCCCTCGTCATTGTTTCTTCCCTTGTCATAGAAAGGAAGCACAAAAGAGAGGTGTATGAGAAGATCTTGTTCAAACTTTTTGAAGATTTTGAATTTTTTATTGTTTTTGAAGATTTTTTTGCTTATGAGGTAGTGAAACTAACATGGAGATCTTGACACTTGTTTTGATCTAAGGTAGTGAGCATTCTCTTCTAGATTGAGGTGTTGAGATATGGAAGAGGTGTGGAGCTACTAAAGACCTGTATATTTCCTTCTACTAAGGCATTTTCACTATCTAAGGCATTTTTATTGAAAATATTTGGATATGTATTAGAGAACAAGATCTGTATAGGTGATTTTGATAGTTTTTTAGATTGTAAAGAAAACATGTTGGAATTATTTTTGTCCTTTTCTTGTTTCAGATCTGAGTATTGTGATATGCATTGAAATTTTTCCATAAAATTGATTGAAGCATTGAAAGAGGAGACCTGCATTTGATAAAAATGTGCTAAAGTGATTGGTAGAACTTGGCATTTGAGAAGTGTTGAAGGATCTAAGAT
This sequence comes from Torreya grandis, assembly GCA_037957365.1. Lineage (NCBI taxonomy): Eukaryota > Viridiplantae > Streptophyta > Pinopsida > Cupressales > Taxaceae > Torreya > Torreya grandis. The sequence goes on from JARHVA010005650.1 coordinate 1,114,566, forward strand.
CTTGGAATTTGAGAAGTGTTGAAATATCTAAGAACTTGTCATTTGATAGAAGCATTTAAATATCTACACTTGGCATTGAAATTCTAACTTTAGCACTTTTGTTGTATTTTTTTATGCTATATTTGTTTGGATATTTTAAAATCTACATTTTTTTTAGTATTGAACCATTGAAATCCAACATTGTGCTATCTCTTTTTAACCTAATTTTCATTTGCCAGTAAGTGGCATTGAATCTTGATCTTGGCACTGAAGAGTTGTAGAGATCGAGAGTTTTTTTGAGGCATTTTAGATCTAGTTTATTAGGCATTAAAATATAATGCATTATCATTTTAATATTTAATTTTGGTCTATTGCATTGATTTTTTTGATTGGGTCATCCTTTTCTATATTGGTGTCATCTTTTCTTTCAAAGATTTCATCAAATTTGAAGAAAACTTGTCATTGGAGTTTTTTAATCTAGATTTGCTAGTTTGTATCCTCCTGGAAGGATCTGTAGCAAAGAAAATAGTATTTCTTCCATTTTCCCTCATATAAATGCCTCTTCATTCATTTTTTCTTTTACAAATCTGATTTTTTACCTCAAGTTGAAGCACAATTTGCTTGTGCAAGCATAATGTTAACTAGAAGTATCTTTTATCATATTTTTCGGTATTTATAAGTCCATGGTTCAATTCCAGTTCAAACGAGTGGTTGGATGACTATGTTCTTTTTCATTTAGGTCACTAAAATCTGTTTGTAGTGTTTTTTAAATTATTTTGACCCATTTTATGATAAATTGTAAAAGTTGTAACTTTTGAATTGTGACTCATATTTGATTTCTATTTTTTTTAAAGTGCATATTTTTTATTATTTATTCATTAGTGTCATTAAATTATAAAATGTACTAAATTTATAAAATGTCAAATTGAGAGGGAGGGGGGAGGGCCGGGGGAAGGGCAGGGTGGTGCTTCTCTCAATTTTTTATTTTTCTTAATTATTCTGAAAAGAAAGAAACTAGGAATAGGGTGTGCAGAAAAACCTATTGAATTTGCACATGTTAGATTCAAGTTATTATGGAGATATCATCTTTGGCTTGGGAGGATGACCTACAAATAATAAAACAATAAAATAAAATTGTTTGTTAGATAAGTAGATTGATGGATTGCCTAGCATGAGCTAGATCCTACAGGTGAAATCTTTCTAGGAGGTTGTCAATTTACCTGCTTTTAAACACTTAAGTGGTAACGATAAAAATATATATTTTTTCCTTATATGACTGTAAAACTGAAATTAAATACAAAAAATAATAAAACATTAATCAATAAAACTAAATGCTTTGATTAGATGGCTAAAATAAAGCAACTATTTTAAATAATGCTAATGCTGAAAATTGGCTAAAAATAAAGTTGTGATTTTTAGTTTCAATTGGTTTGATAAAGGTCAAAAGAGTGATTTGGTTGGGGTTGGAAATGGGTTGAGATGGTGAATGGTAATGTGTTTAATAAAATAAGAGGGATAGATGGTCAAAAGAGGGCCAAGAAGGCAAAAGGGAAAATGGTCCAAAATGAGGCCAAAAAGGCAAAGAGGAAAATGGTCAAAATGAGGCCAAGAAGGCAAAGGGGTAAATGGTGATCAAGAAGACAAAGGGGATATGGATAAGAGGATAAAATGACAAGAGGGTGATAAAAAAATCAATTGAAAGAAGAAGACCAAAGAGAAAGGAATAGAGAAATTAAGATAACTAAACAACAAGATTACCTCAATGGCTTGAAGATGCTTATTGATGAAGATTGGCTAGTTGATAGTTGATGAAGACTTGAAGTAATTTTGGTAGATTTTTTTTACTTGAGCTCCTTCTCTTCAATATGATGACCTCCTTGATGATACCTCCAAACTTGCAACATAAATTTTAATAACAAAATACTAACTTCTAACTTAACCTTGGGTGAGTGGGGGGGGGGTGGGGGGGGGGGGGGGGGGGGGGCGGACAGGGTATTTATAGCATTTAATGTGAAGAAACATGCCAAAATAGAGGAATAGTGAATAAATTTGAATTTATCCGAATGGGATCATGAATTATTTAAGGATGAGGTTGGTGGGGATTCCCACTTTGGTCATAAGTCTCCCATTTGGGGTGTGTCTCCCACCTTACACATGAGTCCAATTTTGAATGGGAATCATACACATGGGTTTAAATGAGACCAAAGACTTATAAATCAACCTTGGGTGAAGGAGAGGGGGGATATTTATAGCATTTAATGTGAAGAAACATGCCAAAATACTAACTTTTGAAAACACAAATGGTCTAGTTTTTCATGAGGTGGTGTAAATGTTTAAAATTTCAACATGACAAGGTTGGTCATTGTAGTCAAAAGTTATTACAAAAGACACCAATGTTCTGGGTCAAAAGCAACTGATGTCAAGGTGGACATGGTGAAATAATGGGTGGATTGGGTATGGATTGGAAGGGGATGGCTGACCTGACTCTAGATACGTGTGATAAGTAGACGCTACCTACATAGCTCCATGGATAGGAATCCAAAAATAATGTCAGGCCAAATATAGTTCTTTTGAGGTGAATGGTGTTGGTTAACTCGGTTGCCTTAATTTGATATCATGTAGTTAGGTCCAACTAAAAGAGGTTGGAGAAATGGAAGCACAAAAGGGTGGAATATCAAGGTAGAGATATGGTTAGGAGATAGGTAGAGAAGTGGAGGAAGAGATTTTAGGTGAGAAGGGCAAATAAAGTAAATGAAGTGGCTAAGCTAACCTCAGTAATTGTGCACTACCTACATAGTCCAAAAAGAACTTAGGCCAATGTAGTTCTCCCAATAATGGGGGAAATACTTACGAGGAAGTATTATATGGTGTTAAAACATAAGGATGCTAAAGGAATAATTCAAAACTTTGTTGATGTAGGATGCCCTCAGCAAGAGGGCACTGTTAACGGTAAAATGAGTGAGAAGAAAAAAGGGGATGTGAATTAGTTTTTAGTGGCCAATCTACCCTTAGAGTAGTGCCTACATAGTCTATGGACATTAGGCCAATGTAGTTCAACAAGGTTTGGATGAGTGGTGTTCAAATTGGCTACCCCAATTTGATGGACTACATGGGCTAGTTTGGGTTGATGGAGAAAGTTTGGTAAAACAACATTTCTGAGTTTTAGTGAAGGTGTCAGTGAAAGTGAATGGGGTAGGTTGGTAAATATTTACCATAATAATCCCACATTTAGTAAGATGAGAGATATGGATGGGAAACGTAGGATAAATTATAAGGGAACACAATGCAAAGTACCATAAATGATCTTTGATGGAGCTAATCCAAAGAAGAGGTGCCTTTGTTAGGATGTTACACCTAAAATTGTACAAGGGTAAGAGTTCGGAGATAGTGTTTACCGCTACAATCTAATTTTTAGGAGGTGGGGGATATCCAGATCTATAGACTTATTATGGCCAAGGTTTATCATTTCTACAAACTAAGTTTTAAGGGTAGTAGTGAAGTGATGACCTACAAAGAATTTATTTGATGATCAAGTAGATTCTAAAAGTAAGGAAGGTAGCAATGTGGTGAGAAATAGAGGATGGACCTTACCAGACCCAAGAGCTGCATGGGTAGGAGAGACAAATGGTGGCCATGTCTGCATCCTCTATCCTAAATCTATGGAAGCAATGACTTATTGGTTTCACTAGTTTGGGCCTAACCAACCAGAAGCTACATGGTTAGGAGAAGATGGTGTTTTCCTTGCTAAAAATGAACATTTAGCTGGCACAAAATAAAAGATCACCATGTTTTAGCAGACACTACCAATGGTTGGGGTCTAATGCTCAAATCATGTGGTAGTGGACTAGTAGGAATAGGAGGGAAAAGGGGCAAGAAGGTGAATGTATCACTATGAAAGACCTAGATTAGAGTATAATTATCACTCTATGGGGATGAATGTGGGAGAGGAGAACATAGTATACCCTTTAAAGGTTGCTGAAATAGAGAATGCTACAGATGTTAGTTCAGGGAGTAATTAAGGAGAAGGATGGTTGAAAACAAATCCAAAGTCACCAGATAATTGGTCTAATGCTTAGGTAGGAAAATAATGTATGATTATGTGTTAGGAAATGTGTGTGTAATCTGATGACTATATATGTGTCATGTGACTCCTCGCACCCTAAATAAAATATTTCATAGTTTGATGTAAACATGTATAAAATGTGTTGGATTTTTTTGGTAGAATATTATGGTTATGGTTATGATTGGTATGGTTATGGTTGTTGTAATCTCACTCCATGTAAAAGGAATGACTATTTTTATTTCAAGTTAGATGGTAAAAGTTGTGATGGAAACATCAACTAAGCACATTAAGATGAGAATAGGGCACGATGATTCATTTTTGACAAGGACTAAAAATGGACCCTAAGTGGGATCAACTTAATGAATATAATCCCTTCAAACACTATGAATGAGTAGTCATTATTTGATAAAAAAAGGTTTCTTGATCACAGGGTGTCAAGTAATCTCTAAATCCATTGATTTATAAATAGTAAAAGGGAAATGGGTGATAGGTGATGCGAAGGGTAACAGGTGACATGTATGATAACCTCATGTGAATTAGTCTATCCCTTTTATAGGTGGCCTAAGAATGGTAATAGCAAGCCCATGTCGTATGCTAGATGTAGACTGATCAATGTGGGAAGTCTACATGTGAAAGCTGATTATGACTGTAGATTTTTTTTTGTGATAATGGGTATTTTGATTTATTACTATATATTAGAAGCTGATCGATGTGGGAAGCTTCCATGAAATTTCTTTAATTTTGACAAAGTTAACTCAGCCATCCTTTAAGGGATTGGTCTAAGCTTATTGGCTTTATTTTAATATTCTTGATAATTATCCTTCAAGGGAGCAGTCTACCTTACATGTGGTAATTTTTTATTTTGTTTTTGGGTAGTTATCCTTCAAGGGAGCAATCTAAAATGCTTAAGATATTGACCCATTTAATTTTTTCAAGATGAAATATGTTTAGATGTGGACCAGTCTAATTAGGTTCAGAGGTTTACCTTTATGAGGGCAAAACTTTACACAAGGTCAATGATATGTGAAAGGGTGTGGTTTTGAGAGACAATGACCATGAGATTCCATCATGTTACAGATGAAAAGTATCTATGAAAACCATGCTATGGGTAGATCCATGGTACCAATATTTAGGATTAGGACATGACTATGATGGTTAATCGCATGGTTCTATATTGTAATCAATTATCCTCAAAAGGGGAGGAGGAAGGTGGGTGAAGGTAAAAATATCATAAACAAAGGATGAGCTTAGGTTAGAAAAATAAGTTAGCTTGATCCTTCTTTTAAAAAAAATGGATACAAATACGAAGCATTGAGAGGCTCAAGTTCTGGTTTGCCTTCGAGAGAAGACAAATGATAAGGTCCTAATCTATACTTATGAGTGATGATGTAGGGTTCAACCCAATTGAAAGCAAATTTTCTTTGTTTACTCTTCTCCATGTTGGTCACATGTTAGTTTTCTTTTAGGATGATATCTTCAATATTGAATTCTCATTGTATGAGGTGTTTGGTTAAGTTTGATGGAGATGGGTAATCTCCAATAGTTTGATGGGAGAATTTATATCCCAAATAGGTTAGGTGGTTTCCAAATGGGTTTCCCCAATTCGATATACCACTTGGTTCAAGTTGGGTTAATGGATCAATTTGGTTAGGTTTGATGAAGATGGGTAATCTCCAATGGTTTGATGGGAGAATTTATACCCCAAATAGGTCAGGTGGTGTCCAAATGGGTTTCCCCAATTTGATATACCACTTGGTTCAAGTTGGGTTGATGGATGGGTTTGGTTGATAGGTTGAGGTAAAAAATTCAAGGGTTAGTTTAGTTAATGTTTAAGGTATGGTTAAAGTTAATACATTGTTAAATTTTTATGGAAGGAAAGTTCCCCCAGTTTACTCTTTGCGTGGGTTGGATAAATATCCCAAAGTGAAGGTGTTTGTGGTTGGGTTTGGTTAGAATGTTGATGGTTTGAAAGGTATTTTCATGAAATAGACATTTAATCCTTTCCCTTATCCTTTTTTTAGACCTAAGAGTGGGTAATATTACAAATGGTGTGGATAAAATGAAGTGTTGGTTTAGCTTGCTGCTTCGGTTCCTCTTTAATTTTAGGTGAGAATGGGGGAATAGGCAAGTTTTGGGTAGGTTTTTTTAATGGTTGGGTTAGTAATGGGCTCAAAGGATGTTCATTTGATAATATATTATCCTTGTCATAAAGCTAGTGGATAATGGTTTTAAGATCCTTGTAGTGTTTTGTATCATGGCCAAGTATCCTATGGTAAGAGCACACATGGTGGTCATTATACCATGATGTTTTTGGGCGTGAAGGGTTGAAAGTTTTGATAAGGTTAGAAGGTTCGATGTGTGGTAAGGTTAAGGAAGAGGTTTTCAATAACCTTTATAAAATGGTTGAATAGGATTCATGAAAAGGTGTTCGAGGTGATATGTTTTTAGTTTTGGGAGCCTTCCTAAAATGAGCTTTTACTGCAAAAGTTATGGCTGGTGGGGTAGTTTTGATTTATCGGTTAGGTTGGGATGGATTGGTTAAGTGAGGTTAATTTGATAACATATTATTCACATATAATTTGTGAATGAGTGCTTGGAGAGATTTTCAATGCTCTGTGTCATGTCCATGTGTCCTATGGTATGCACAGACTAAGCTAGCATTAAACCATTTTGGTTGAGGACATGAAGGGTAAAAAGTTTTGACATGTTATAAATGTTTGAGAGGTGGTGAAGTTAAGGAGGAGGTTTTCAATAACCTTTGTAAAATGGTTGAATAGGATTAAAGTAAAGGCATTGGGAGTGATGTATTTTTGGGCTTTGGAGTGGGAGCCTTCTTAGGAGTAGGCTTTACCCTAGAAGTTGTTAGTTTTGGAATGGTTTTAGTATATTGATTAGGTTGGGGTTGCTTGGTTGGTTTAGAATTTGAATATTTAAGATAATTGGGGGCCATGGGTCTATTTTGAGATGGTTTAGGAGATTGCACCCTTTTAATAGGTTTAGTCAAAGTTTTCTTTGATGGACTTGATGGAGTTAGGTCCAATTTCAAAGATTGGTGAGTTATGCTAGGAATAGGAAGTATTCCTATTTTCTTGATGGGTTTGGTCAAAGAGGTGAAAGGGTATTTAACAATTTTATATAGAAGTGGGTCGGATGGTTTCCTTATGGTTTTGGAGGATGGAGTATCTGAGGATGGGGTTGAGGTATTGGTGGATTTAAGTGAAGCTAAGGGTTTTTGTTTGTTTTGGTAAGGGAGGCCAAGATGATGTTAGAAAGTGGCTTTATCAAGATTGGGTTGAGAAGTGAACTCTAGGCTTTATACTAGCCTATAAAAGGGCTTGTAGATAGGTTTGGTTCCTTGATAATTTATTTAAAATCTTAAACCATTGGGTGGAGAAGGAATGGTTTCCCAATCTATGTTCTTTGTGAAAGGTTCAAAATTTAGAGAAGATGTTTCTTTCATAGATGGAGTGGATAAGGTGACTTCTTCTAAAGGAATGATTTCTAAATGAAGACTAGGTGAGTCTATGGTGGGGGAGGAAGGTGTAATGGTGTCAAGTGAAAGGAAGGAAGTGGTTGCTTCCTTTGTTTGGTCATCCAAATGAATGGGAAGTCCCACTTTAATGATTGGGGTGGAAGAATTAGTATTAATATGTTTATCAATAAAAACATTGATCGTGTGCACCTCATAAGTGTCAGATGATTCTAGTTGGCTTTGATTCACTAAAAGTAGTGGAAAAGATTGTTTGGTTTCCTTAATTGTGGTTTGTAAGGAAATTTGTAAAGGTTCTACTTGGTAGACAAGTGGATTGTTTAAGGATGGTGTTATTATAGTTTTTTTAGTTGTAGGTTTACTAAGGGCTAGAACAGGGTCTACCAATGTCTCAGTTATCACATTAGAGTGTGAAACTATTTGTAAGTTATTTGGTTGGATTGAAGATGATAGTTGGTTTGATAGGTTAACAAGTTGGTTGGGTTGATAGTTCGATGGATCAATTGAGGGTGATGTAATTGATTGGGTTAACAAGTTGGGTTGAGGTTGATATGATGATTGGGGGAAATGGCTTGAGATTTGATAAGGTTGGGGTTATTGAGATGATAGATGTTGATAGGTTATTGGTTCGGCATGATAATAATTAAATGGTTGATGATAGGTTGTTGGTTGGTTGTGAGGCTTGATTGATCATGGATATCAGAAATAGATGGCCCAAGTTTTGACTCTAATCTAGATATCCAGTCTATTATCACTGCAACAAACTCATGTGGTAGTTCAGGTGAAGTTTGATAGTTTATGGGTTGGTTGAATTTGGATTTTGATGATTTATAGGTAAGGTTAGGTTGATTTTAAATAGGGCTGGGTTGGTTATAGACAAGGTTGGGTTGGTTGTAGATATGATTGGGTTGGTTATAGACAAGGTTGGGTTTATTATTGGTAAATAAGGGAGAATAAGTGGCTTATAATGCAAGGTACCACTTTAAGGAAAAAATATTGTTATCCAAGATCCTATAAAAGTTAGGATATATAGGAGAGAAAATAGGAATATCTCCATTGAACAAGATAGTGGAGATGAGGTATTGGAAAATAGGTTCTTGGTTGGTTTGATTCTTCAATTTGTAGTATGGTAAAGACTATGTGAATAATGAAGAGAAATGAAGCTCACACTTCAAATAATAAGTAAAAGAAAAGATTAAAGGTATTCAAATCACACACTAAGATATGTTAAATCCTAGATTTTTAATTATCTCTCTTTTGGATTATGCCTTTGAAAGTGTAAAGGGGAAGTCGGCTTGAATGGGTCTTAAACAAGGTAGTCTATGTTTGGTTTCAAATTATGTTTAGGCACTCAAGAAGAAGTTTATATTGGATCTAGTACATGGATTGGTGCTTCGGGCTTGCTCCTCTCACTTCATGATCCTATAGCTAGTGTAGGTGCTTAGCCAATATATACTAATTACCATAGTTGGTTATCCCCTTGGTGATTAAATCCAAGTACGATAATCAGGAAAGGGTAAGGTAATCTGCTAGGTGATGAAATCCTAGTTGGGCCTTGTCTCAAGTGAGTTTTATGTTTTTTTGTGCAAGTGGTTTAGTTGTGTAACATTTTTGAACTATGATTAATTTGGTTTACCTTTAATTAATCTAGGTTAACCTATTAAGCAAGCAAGCAAATAACGTATGTAGTTAAATTTAAATGTAGGTGATGAAATCCTAGTCGGGCCTTATCTCAAGTTATTTTTATGTTTTTTATGTGTAAGTGTTTTTGTTTTTTAACATTTTTGAACTACGGTTAATTTTTTTTGCCTTTAATTAATCTAGGTGAACAATTAATCAAGTAAGCAAACAATGTATGTAGTTAATTTTAACCCAAAGGAATTTTATTTTTTGATTTCTTTTTTATGAAAATAAGAACAAATAAAATTCACCTAAATTAAGCATGAAAATTTAATCCTAATCTTAGGATTAATTCTCTTTTTATTTTTTTAATAAATGCAATAAAAAAATTAAAATATATACCTTTTTATTTTTTCTGATTTTCTAAATAAAAGAAGCTAAAACTTACGTTTTAAAAGAGTCAAGTGACTAATTTTCAAAAATGCAATTACATATAAATTAAATTTTAGTAATTCAACTACATGTCCTAAAATGAATAATGAACCCATGAAAACTCAAGGGTCCCACTGGGCGTGATGAAATGTTTCTCTCAATTTTGTTGTTTTTCTTAATTTTTTTGAAAAGAAACTAGGAATAGGGTGTGTAAAAAAACATGTTGAATGTGCATGCATTAGATCTAAGTGATTGTTTATATATCTTATTTGTCTTTTGAGAATGACCTAAAAGTAATAAAACACAAATAAACTTATTTTTTAGACAAGTATATGGGTGGATTGCCCAGCGCGAGCTAGATCCTAGAAGTGAAAGCTTTGTAGGAGGCTATCAATCCACCTACTTTTAAACACTTAAGTGGTAATGATAAAAAAATATATTTGAATTATATGACAATAAAACTGAAATTAAATACATAAAATTAATAAATAAAACTAAATTATTTACTTAGATTTCTAAAATAAAGCAACTAGTTTAAATAATGCTAATGTTAAAAATTGGCTAAAATAAAGTTGTGGTTTTTGGTTTAGATTGGTTTGATAAAGATCAAAAGAGTGATTTGGTTGGGATTTTAAATGGGTTGAGATTTTTAAGGGTAATTTTTTCAAGAAAACAAGAGGGATAAATGGTCAAAAGAGGGATAAGAAGGCAAATTGGCAAATGGTCCAAAATGAGGCCAAAAAAGCAAAGAGGCAAATGGTCAAAATGAGGCCAAGAAGGCAAAGAGATAAATAGTGATCAATAAGACAAAGGGGATATGGATAAGAGGGTAAAATTACAATAAGGTGATGAAGGAAACAAGTGAAAGAAGAAGGTCAAAGGGAAAGGAATACAAAAATTAAGATAACTAAACAACAAGATTACCTCAATGCTTAAAGATGCTTGCTGATGAAGATTGGCTTGTTGATAATTGATGAATATTTGAAGTAGTTTTGATAGAGTTTTGTTTCTTGAGATCCTTCTCTTCAATATTATGACCTCCTTGATGATACCTCAAAACCTGAAACACAAATGGCAATAACAAAATACTAACTTCCAACTTAACCTTGGGTGAAGGAGAGGGGGGTATTTATAACATTTGATGTGAAGAAACATGCCAAAATAGAGGAATAGTGAAGAAATTCAAACTTCTCCAAATGGGATCATGAATTATTAAAGGATGAGGTTGGTGGGGATTCCCACTTTGATCATAAGTCTCCAATTTTGGGTTGGTGTGCCTCCCACCTTACACATGAGTCTAATTTTGAATGGGAATCATGCACATGGGTTTAAATGAGACCAAAGACTTATCCCCACCCTTTATTGCTTTCACATAAGAAATTAAAGATATGGCACACCAAATTTTGTTCCATTTTCCATGTGGGGGATGAAAATTCCGAGGTGATGTTGTGAAATATTCCCATTTGGGTTGAGAAGTATCCTATTTTGGCTAAGAAGTCAAAAATGGGTGCCCTTTGTCCTTCCCAAAGTATTAAAGAGGTAGGTATATATTTTAAACTGTAATTTCATGTGGGGAAGAAAAAATACATGTTTAATAATGACCCTTTAATGGTAAATTCACCAAATTTCAAGGGGGGAACTTTGTGATGCTAAAATGAGGTCATTAGGCACTTTGAGAAAGGGTCCCAAGTGGGGGATGGTGTCTCGCATCAAACCATGTCATTTCTAAGCCATTGCACTTGCCACATCACCTCCAAATCACATGCTATGTCACTTACCATGTTATCATGTCATGTCATCATGCATAGTGATAGTGGGGCCCACAATGAATAGTGATGATGAATAGTACTTTCAAATAGTGATTTTGAATGATATTATATGATGAAGAGAATAATGATTTGGTTGGTTTAATGGGGATTTTTAGAAGTTTTAATAAATTTTAGGGGATTCTAAGGCATTTATTCATAAAAAATGTAATTGTATAGATTTTTGGTATCTACAGGGGGTTTTGGGGTCCTATAATACAATATTTTGGGGCTTATTTTGATGTTAATTTTGTGCACCCTTTGTATTATTTTTGATTTTGGTGATTGTTAGCATCACTTCTACTTATAGTTTTGACCATTATGAGCCTTTGAATACACATAATTACCACACATGGAGACCTCGAATGGAAACAATCATAAAGCACAAAGGATTATGGTCCCTAATGAATGAAACATAACTGTAGTTTGCACATGAATTTAAAAAATTTCAGCATCAATGTAAGTTTGAAGAATTTGTGATCTTGATTAGTAGATATGTGAGTTATAGTCTTTTTTTTTTCATTTTGATGGGTGTGTTTCTCCATTCAAAATATGGACTAAGGTAAAAGGTTTATTTGGAAAATTAGACCACTTGAGAGTGATGAAGTTTGAAGTGGAGCTTACTTCACTTTAGTTCACTAAATATAGATTACTTTACTTCCATTTTAGACTACCTCACAAAGTTTAAGTATTTATTGACACAATTGAAGGGGAGTGGATGAGATAAAAAGGATGAAGAGTGTGTATATTAAATCTTGTCTAAGTTGAGTGGCCCATTCCAAATCTTGGCTTCCACATTTTTCTCTATTATGGATGCCTTATGTACGACATTCAAAATTCTAGATCTAGAGTTGTTTTGTGAAAGACTTACTTGGAAGGAATCTAAATTGTCTCACCTTGAGTTTTTCACCTTTAAAAAAAATATTCATAGCGTCACATACTAAGTATAATGGTAAGAATAACAACACTTATCCTCCATCTCAAAATGCACCTAAGCCCAACACTACTACATCTAAACCCAAATTATCTTCTGAATCCAAGAATAAGTCTAACATATCTTTTTCCTATTGTGGGGGGACTAACCATGAAGAGTCTAGGTTTTTTAAGAGAAAGCAAGTCTTATAGGATGCCATTAGGAAACAAAAGATTTCTATCTCCACTCCTTTTCCATCTCGTGAGCATGGTAAAGCACTTAATGCTTTTATGAGCTCATAGTTACCTATTTCAGATAGTTGGGTTTTATATTATGGTGCTTCACACCATATGAATTCTAACAAGGAGTCTTTTGTATCTCTTGGTTTGAATTCTACTTTCAATATTGATGTTGTATATTTTTCATTCATTTATGTTAAGGGGAAGGGTGACATACAGCTAGATGGTGACCACATCAATGATGCATTATATTTTCCATACATCACCGCTAATCTACTTTCAAAGAATCATATTTATCATTCTAGTCAGAGCAAGACAATGAATTTCACACCATAGGGTGATGAACTTCAAGAGTTTTTTAGAATAATACACACTCATTTCATAGAGTGTTTTTTTTTATCATAGTTGTCAACTTTACTATTTTGAGGGTTATGATGATACTCCTCTTTTAGGGATGTGTTTAGTTTCTCATGTAGATTTTGAGAGTTGGCTTTGGCATGAGATATTTGGACACCTCAACTACAAATATTTGAAGAAATTTAGCACTCACAGTATGTTATAGGGTCTTCCTATAGTTTCATGTCTTGATGAAGTTTTCCTACCCTAGTTGTCTAAAAGGGAAACAACACCAGGATTCATTTCTTAAGGGTATGTCCATAAGAGCTTCTTCACCACTTGAGATTGTGCACAATGATTTGATTTTTTTTACTATTCCTTTAAATTGAACTAAGTATGTACTTACTTTCATTGATAATTTATTGAGGCATACTAGGGTTTATTTCCTCAAGTACAAGAGTGATGTCTTTGTTCACTTCAAAGTTTTTAAAGCTTTGGTTGAGAAAAATCATCGAGTTACATCAAGAATTTTTGTATAGATAATGGGGAGAGTACTATTGTGGCATCATTTTTCACCCTTATGGGAGAATCTTTTTAGGTTATTTTACTCCCAACCATTATATTGGAGAAACCTCAGGATGTGCGTATCCTATAGTGAGGTTGAACCTTTGGAGAAGGCTGACTTCCTCTTGGTAGATCACCTAAACTAATGTTTCTTCTTTGAAAAGGGACATAAAGGGGGTATAGGGTAACTATGATAGCTAAATGGGGCGATTCACCAAATTAATTAACATGCAAATAAACATGAAACAAATACTGATGTAGGATAATACATTCCTTGTTCACATAATCTCATAAACTATCTAATTTGCATAAATCTTTCATAAACTAGGCTTACTAAGAAATGAATGAAGAAAAGAGGAATTCTAAGATTCACACCTAAAAAGAGGGAAAAAAGAAGGATAATGTACATAGAAGAAAAATTATTCATAAAACCATCATGCACAAGCTTTCTAAACATAAGTTACAGGAAAAAGATAGGTGAAAACTAATATTCTTGCTTCAAAAGGTATTTCTTAAAAAATTTGATAAGATTTTTTTTGTCAAATGAGTCCCTCTTTTTTTTTTTCAACTGACACAAAAGATACAAAAATGGAAATCATACCAAGTAATTTCCATTGTCTTAATTCTATTTCATGACTCTTGATAGTGTTACCCTACTTTGGTTAATAACCCCAATAGTGACACTTGATATCCAATTCCTCCATGATGGCATTATGATTATTTTATCATGAATCCCTTTCTACTCTAAATAAGGTTATTATCCTCAATATCATTTTCAAATGATAATGATCATAGTGATGAAACAACATTGTAACCTCAGAAAGCATGGTGTATAGGTTCTAAATCTTCAAACCAAGGGTCTTAACTAAGTTTTAATGGTGGCATACGAGTTTGAAGTCTTTGATTTGGTATCACAAATTGTATTTTGCTCTTGTGTTCATACATTTGCATGCTTAGATTCACAAAATATTTTGACCTGACATTTTTTCTTATGTGGCATTTCTTTCCATACTATTACTTATTTAGTTTTAAAAATACATAACCATTATCTCTATAAACATGTGTCTTCATCTCATACCCTTTAGAACCTGGTTAAACTCACTCCATTGATCTCTTCAGGAGTCTCCTAGCCTTAAATTTCAATGTTGGTCATTGTTCCTTGATCTAGGCTTCCGAGATCATGCCACTTGTTAACTTTAAATGCTTTCTATGAACCCTACTATCAGTATCCATCCAGTTAACACTCTTATACCATATGGTGGCCTCATGTGTAGTCTAGGCTCATTGACTTGTTGACTTGATTTGCACCATAAATACCCATCTACATGATTGATCACACACCATTGATATTTGATTTGCTTGATTAAATTTGTACCATTGATCCTCTAATTCATCATGATTATGACACATGGTATCCTACATTCAATCTCAAGATCTTTTGACTTATTAACTTCATGCTTATATTTGATCTTTATTTTCACGATTAAATGTGTGTCATAATTTGCCTTGACTCATTGACTTCAGTCTTCAATGTAGATCATTGATCCTTGATATGATTGAGTGAAGTTTTCACACTTGGTAGCCTTGAATTCAATTTGTATACTACTAAATAGTTTTGAATCCAAATGACTATTTTATATGTCTTTAATTTGACATCCCCTGGCACATCCCACATTACTAAATCATTTTCTGAAGGCTTATATCTTGAGATAGGAAACACACCAAGATACCAAACATGTAGGTGATATTCATGGCATAAAATACATCATTTTCATGTAATTTTTCAACTTTGGTCAACTTCCCAACTAAAATTATTAAATACACAACCAAATTGACCTGTTCATTCCTACATTATGTGCTAAGATAGTCTAGTTCCTCTAGGATTGTGCTAGTTATCTTTTTATTTTTCAAGAAGACACTAGGATTGTGCTAGTTATCTTGTTCATTCCTACATGATGTGATAAGATAGTCTAGTTCCTCTAGGATTATGTTAGTTATCTTTTTCTTTTTCAAGAAGACACTAGGAGGCATTAGAACTTTACCAAGACACCTCTAAGATTCAAAACCATATTTTTAACCTTAATAACCTATAGGAGATGACCTTCACTTGTAGTTTTAAACTTATTTTTAGACCTTTTCTTCAAAATCTATAAATTCACCTTAAGCTTGTTTAAAGTGTTTCAAAATCTTGTAATTGACGTGTGGTAAGGTCATGAGGTTTGTCTCCTCACCATTGGATCATTCACTCAACTAGAACTCTACTTAGCTTCTCACATCACACTAGAACCTCCTAGAATATTGCACTTGCATCGTCAATTCAGGACCACTAAGGGACTAGTCATGGGGGTAGAAGGCATCAAGATAATGGCTTGATCCATCCAAGCAAAATTTTTGTATGTAGGTAAATTTTGGACAACATTTCTAGTGACATCCTAGGATTGAATGTCTATTATGAAATAGATTAGTTACCTTATCTAATCCATTAGATATATGGGGTCACAAGTCTTTCTTTCCTAGCTGACATGAAATTGATACAAGGTTGTCCCTTTCCAAAAAGACCTCCTCTTAAAGAAACAAGGACAACAAAAAACATAAACAACATTGTACCTAAGGCACTTAGGGAAGGGAACACACAACTAAAAATATGTACATAATGCACTTAGAGGAAAACAACAAAATATACTCTATTATGTACATTATATACAATGGCTACAAACTCTTCTAATAAAAAGTATCTAAATGAATCCCATTTACTAGGATGGGTAATACCTCTTCATCTATTTGGGAAAACTAAAAAACATTATGTTATTTTCATCCATGGATCAATTAGGGGTTATTCCACAAGTTATCAAACTTGGTATGGTGGCTTGACTTGGCCTTATTTGAATCCCACTTGAGAAACATATCCCCTTATTTGAAGTCTCGTGTTATGGATCTCTTGTCAAAGGATCTCCTAACTTGAGCTTTGTGTGACTCTAGTGCCTTCATTACAAGGTCCCTTGTTTCTTCAATCTCCATGAGCTTAACCATCCTCATGATCATAGATTCACTCTCTATCAGCTCATGATTATGTGTTAACTCCAAGGTAGGTAGCTCAAGAGATATTGAAAATTTGGCTTCCCTCCCATATACAAGGACAAATGGTGAGTTACCAGTGACAACTTTGGGAGTCACTCTATCAGCCCATAATTTTGTCTTCAATTTTATGTACCACACTCTTTGATTCTATTCCATAGTCTTCTTGATGATCATTATCAATTTTTTGTTTATTGAATCTTTTATCCCATTACCTTGGGGGTAGTAATTTGAGGATTTACTAAGGTAGATGTCCAAATGACGTTCCCAATCACTTATCCTCATGCTAAAAAATTCTAAGGCATTATATAAAATTATTATTTCTGGTACATCAAACCTTATTAATATGTTGTCATAAAATTCCAACACTATTGTTTCATTGGCTTCTTTTAGGTAAATTACTTTTACCCGCCTATTGAAGTAGTAATTAGAAGTGAGTGCCCATTTGTGTCCTCCAATGGAAGGTGGATCGATCATTCCTATAAAGTCTAAACCCCACTACACAAAGGGTTGTTCCACCTAGATTGGGTTGAGAGGAAGGACTGCTAATCTTTGTTTGCCTACAAAGATAACACACTTTTGAAATTTTCTCACCCATACATAGGAATAATTGAAGAGGCTGGGTCAATAATAACTGTCCCTAATCACTTTTTTTATTATAGTCCTTGGGGCAAAATGGCTTCTTGTAGGCTCATAATGGAATTGCTCCAAGAGCCTTGTCACTTATTTATCATCTATGCACCTTATAAGCACTCCATTGAGGTCTTTTCTAAATAAAAACCCATCAACTAATGCATAAGGTATGAACTAAAGTCTAAAATACCTTCTCTTTTCCCTATCCATATCTTGTGGGCACTCACCTATTAATAACAAATGTGTCATATCTTAGAGCCAACTAGTGTGAGATGGAGGTGCATCTATTTGTGAGTCATCTTCTATCACCAAGACAACCTCTTTATCCTCATGAAGGTCATCCACTATATGTTCACATAAGACTTTACCCCTCACTAGCTTAGTGACCTTAATTTATACGTCATACTCCTTGACCTTGGTAATCTAACCAACCATGTTTTCATTCAAGTCTTTGTTAAGAAGGAATTCCCTCACTCCAGGATAAGAAACCATAAGATATATTTTGCTATTGTATATCATTGGTCTAAAATTTTTAAGTCTTTTTATGACTGTAAAGACTTGATTTTCTATAGAAGCATACCTTACCTCATACCCCTCAAGCCCTTGACTAAAAAAGTTATTTGGTTTCTCAAGTCATTCACCATTATTTTGCATTATCATAGTTGATATATTGTCAATATTAGCGAAGGCATACAATATGAAATCCCTTGAAAAACTCAAATGTTAATTTACCTTCATTTGACCAAGTGAACACTTGATTCTTCTTCAACATGGTAGTGAACACTTGAAATCCCTTAAAAACCTCAAATTTTGATAACCTCAAATGTTGATTTACCATCATTTGACCAAGTGAACACTTGGTTCTTCTTCAACATGGTAGTGATGGGTTTGACCAAGCTTGCAAAACTAGGTATAAACCTTCTCACAAAGTTTATTTTCCCAAGGAAGCTCTGGAGTCCCTTATTATGTTTGGGTGAGGATATTAACAAGATGAAACTTATTCTATCAAGATCAATATCTAATATCTATTTTGAGACAATATGTCCCAAGATTTTACCCTCATAGATGGAAAACACACACTTCTTAGGATTCAATGAGATTCCATATTCATTGCATCTCTCAAAGATCAATCTTAGGTGATCCAAGTTCTCACTAGCCTTCTTAGAGAAAATTGTTATGTCATCCAAGTAGGTAAGCACCATCTAATTTAACAAGCCTTGAAAAGCCATATATATGTCTCTTTAGAAAGTTACCCCAATATTTGACAAGCTAAAAGGCATCTTATAATAAGCATATTTACCCCACTTTATGGTGAAGGTAGTCTTAAATTGGTCTTCTTCTCTTACCAGCAACTGGTTGTATCACAAGTACCCATCCAAAAGAGAGAAGCACTCTAAACTAGTAGCCATTTGAAGGAGTTACTCCATGGATGGTAAGGGATAATTATATTTCAAAGAGACCCTATTTAGGTTCTTGAAGTTGTCACACAATTGGATCTCACTATTCTTCTTCTCATAGGTACCAAGTTGGCTACCCATGAGGAGTGTTTGATGGAAAAAATTATATTAGGATTGATCAATTTTATCAAATTTTTCCTCATTAACTCTTCAATTTTTGGATTGAAAGGCCTTTACTTCTATCTTACAGGATTGGCATCAATCTCTAATTCTATAGTGTGTTGGGATAGCTTGGGATCAAAGCCTCTCAGATCAGTGTATTCCCAAGCAAAGATGTTTGAGTATTTATTACAAATTTCAATGAAAGCATACATTTTAGCATTAGTGCTTACCTTTTTAAGATTTAAGAACTCATCTTTAAAGATACAAACTCTTTCATAGTTCTCCTCATCAATTGACATCACTGATTTGTCTTTCCTCATATGGTCTCCCTCATGTAAAAAGCCTTCAAGGGTGACTAGCCCTTTAGGTCATTTTTAGACCTTAGATAAATAATTTGATCCTCATACTGATGTTGAAATTTACCTAGGTTTATTGAGTAAAAATTAGCTTCCTTCTGTAAGAAATAAGCAATTTGCTTGTCACTGGAGAAGACCTATCAATGATCCTCATTATTTGGCATTGATGGTCTCACTTCCACTTTAAAATGTGGTTGTTTTTTGGACTTCTTCAACTCATTTTGGAATTCAAATTGAACTCCCACAATTTCCAACCTATTAGCATGTTGATTTTGGTTCTTTGGCACTACTTATATGTTGAAATCCTCAAAGTCCTCAAGTATATCCCACATACTATGTTTGTAGGATTTCATTAAGAGATTCTTTGTGGTTTTTTGGCCTTTGACCTGATGCACGATTAGCTCACTATCCCCATATACTTGTAACTACTTGATTCTCCTCTTACTATCCCACTAAAGGCCATGGATAAGGCCCTCATACTTTGTTTCATTACAAGAAAAATTGAATTACAACCTATAAGAATAAAATTACTTATCGTTGGAGGGGGATATTAGTATTTCACTTGCACCTATCCCATGTTTTCTCCTTGAGCCATCAAAGAATAGTTTCCATAAACCACCATTATCTTCTTTTATATTAATGAGGAATGGAAATAATTCATTCTCCTCATGTAAGAAGTATATTCCCATGTCTCTTTCTTTAACACCTTCCAAAGGGTCAATTAGATGATTTTTACTCCATAACTCATCAAAGAACATATTAGGTATGCCTTCAAGAGGAGTGTCTAGTTCTTGACCAACCAGGTGTTCATCTTCATAAAAAATGGTATAGATAATATTTGAGCTATCTAGCCTATAAGGCTCTATGTGAAACTATGCAATAGGCTTAAATTTAATAGACACATTGGTCCCAACCTTATCTTGAAAACCATTTAGGACCAATTTGTTGATAGATAACCCCCAATGTTTTTTGTGAAGTATCTAGATAAGTACAGAACAAAATGAGGCACATCTAAAATCAACATATCCTAAACCATTAAAACACTAGGACAAGCATGCAAGGTCAAGTATCTACATTTGATGATCCAACTAGTTTGGTGGAAGATCCATCAAGCTATAAAGCTCCCTTAAATTAGGGTTCATACTTTAAACCAAGTTGATCTACTATAGACTTTAGCATCATTGAAGTACTTACTCTACTATCTACCATGTAGTTGTGTACCAAGGAGTCACCTATGATCACAAAAATGTAGAAGGGAGAAGGTTTGACCACCTTATTTGATTGTCCTTTATTAGGTCCTTTTGTTGCATTGGTGAGAACCATATTTTCCTTGCTTGGTGACTTCTTAGAAACATTGGTCTTTGACAAACCTTCCTAAAGGATATCTACCTAACTAGGCATAGAAAACACGTCCCACATTAGAATTTTTCATTTGTTCAATAATATTGATGGTCAAACCACCAACTTATGCTTGTGCTTTGGGAGCCACAACCATTCTTTGAACTTATGAGTTTTAATGTACAAAGGCATTCCCTTGGTTCTAATTCTTTGGGTCTATTAGATCTTTTGGAGTAGTAGTAGGTTCACTTCGATTTGATCGTAATGGAGTAATAGTAGGAGACTCTTTGACTAATTCTTGATTACAATCCATATTCCTTTATTTGAACCTTATATTAGCTACCACTGGAATGTATGATTGGCTAGAACTAGCCTACTGATTGGATGCATAGCATTCTTATTGCTCATAGTTAACCCTTGTAGTACCCAAATGGTTTGGTACCTCATTAGACCCTTGACCTTATTGAGGCTCCTCTAGTTTTGTCATCATAGGTATTTTTATGTTCTGAGCCATAAGAGCTTGATTGTATCCATAGATAACACCCTAATGCCATTGATCATTGAAAGCTTGATTAAAATCAATGTTTTGGATAATGGATTGATGTAAAGACTAATTCCAAGCCATTATACCCTCACTATCTTGATCAATATTATTTTTATTATGGAACAAAGTATTAGAGGTGTTTGTATCATTTGGATTATAATTGTTTTGCCTAACATAGTTAAGCTTCCCTTGTCCTTGGCTTTGTTCTTGGAAATTTCCTTTGTAGGGTGGCATATTGGCTTAGTAAGACTATTGTTGATGCTGATATGGTTATTGATAAAGTTTATTGAATTGATTTTTCTACCTCTTAAAATTCAATAGGTCATTACCAAAGGATTGAACCATGCTCTTAAGATCCTATAAATTCTTATGCTCTTGGGTGTCACTAGATTAACTAGTTGAAGTTTTTTCTTACTTTGGTATAGGTATGGCAGAAAGTGTTGGCAAAGGAGGAATGGTAGTAAGGGGAGGAATAAAAATAGGAGGTGGTTAAATTTTAGGAAATAAAGGCATAGGTGGTCTAGATATGAGCTTTCCATCTTGTATTAGATAATTCTCTACTCTAATTGCCACCTCATAAGCATTTGGTAGTGTGTTTCCTCCCATAGACTAAATCATCACTACAATATCACTATTAAGAGATTTTAGATAGTAAAGGAAATCACAATTAGGATTAGTCCTAATAGAGACTAAAATCCTATCCCATATCTTTTGAAACCTTTTATTGAAATCTTACATAACCTCACAAGGAGCCCTCTTGATTGTAGTTAACTATTTAGCAAGTGACAAGTGGTCTTTTTTGTCTTCAAACCTTTTAAATGAGGCATCACCTAACTAATCCCGTGATGTGATAGAGTTATCAGTAAGATTTATATACCAATCTAGGTCTTTCCCCTTGAATGAGATGGCTAATAACCTAATAGCTACATTTTCTTCAATGACATTATGAATATTACAAAAGTTGGCTATATCTCTGGGGTGCTCAAAAGGTGTTGTAGACTAGTCTCCCATGAAGGAATAATTGTAAGAACTACCACTAGAATAAGATCATACTGCTGGAGCTCTAAAGGACTCTAACCAGTGAAAGCCACAAAAGGAAAAACTATAGGGGATGTCATGGTAGTGAAAGGACCCAACAAATATTTTCTTGTAGAAGTAGATTTTGGAATTGGTGGAGTAAAGTTTCCCACATATGGGTGAGTGTTAGAAAATATTAAAATTCTTACTAAGTTTAAAGGTAATTCAATAAATTCAAAAGGAATACCTCTAGAAGATAATATTCTAGTCAACTTTGGCATGAAAGATAGCTACTGATCTGCCACTAGAATGTTGAGTGTTCTTCATAGTCGCTAGATACTAAAATATGAAATCTATAACTACTATAATTTGATCAAATCAACATCAAATTTAACCAATATTTTTCAAAAGTGGCTCTATCAGGTGTGTTAGAATTTGTTGTGGTTTCAAATTTCACCCTTTTGGGATATTTTTTTAGGTTGTCTCACTCCCATCCATAATATTGGATTAGCCTCAGACTGTGGGTATCCTATAGTGAGGTTGAACCTCCAAATAAGGATGACTTCCTCTTGGTAGATCACCTAAACTAATGCTTCTACTTGGAAAATGGGTAGAAAGGGGGTATAGGGTAACTAATAGACATAAATGGGGTGATTCACCAAGTTTTTTGGAAATCACATAAGCATGAAACAAACACTAATGTAACATAAGACAATCCTTGTTCACATAATCTCATAACTAGCTAATTTGCATAAATATTTCATAAACTAGGCTCATTAAGCAATGAATGAAACAAAGAGGAATTCTAAGATTCACACCAAACATCCATTAATAATATAAAGAGCTCAAGTTTAGACTTATAATTAGCTTGAAAATACCTAAAAAGAGGAAAGAAATAAGGACAATAGACATGGAATAACACTTTTTCACAAAGCCATCATGCACAATCTTGCTAAACACAAATTAGGATACTAATATTATAAATTTTGATAGGATTTGGAGATAAAGTGTCATTATTGGGGTTCTTATACCAAGTTATGGTAAGATATATGTGAAAATTAATCTTATTTCTTCAAAAAGTAGTTCTTATAAATTTTGATAGGGTTTTTTTTGTCAAATGAGAGTCCCTCTTTTTAAAATGGGGTGAGAGATGGGAGATATAGTAAGAAAGGGGAATAGAAGGCATGTTGGGTGTTAATCTATAGCCTTGCTTGATCATTTATATGGATATATCACCTTGAAACCTTTTCAATCTCTTGCCACATGTAGCAACTCAAGAATATTCCCCTAAAAAACTTGAAACTAGTTACCCACCTACCAACTAGGATAAAAGATACTCAAATGGGAATCATACCAAGTGATTTCCACTATCTTAATTATATTTCATGAAACTTGGTAGTATTTCCCTACTTTGGTTAAGAACCCCAATAGTGACACTTGATCTCCAAATCCTCCACAATGGTGTTATGCCTATTTTGTCATGAAGCCCTTGCTAATCTAATTGAGGTTATTATCCTCAATATCATTTTTAAATGATAATGATCATAGTCATGAAAAAACACTACAACCTCAAAAAAACATGTCCTAAAGGTTCTAAATCTTCAAACTAGGGGTCTTAACTGAGCTTTAATGGAAGCATACAATTTTAAAGTCTTTGCTTTGGTATCATAAATTGTATTTTGCTCTTGTGTTGATACATTTACATACTTGGGTCTAAAAAATATTTTGATCTAACACATCTACCTATGTGGCATTTCCTTACCATACTACTACTTATCTAATTTCAAAAATATGTGACAATTGTAACTTTAGACACATCTTCATTGCATGCCCCTAGAACGTGATCAAATTCACTACATTGATCTCCTTAGGAGTCTCTTAGTCTTGACTTTCAATGTTGGCCATTGATCCTTGATCTAGGCTTCCCAGATGATGCCACTTGTTAGATGTTCATGATTTATATAAACATTATTGTTATTCTCCATCTAGTTAATACTCTTACACCAAGTGGTGGTCTTGTGTGCAATCTGGGCTCATTAACTTGTTAACTTAATTCACACTATTGATATCCATCTGTACAGTTGATTTTGAACTATTGATCTTTGATCTAATTGATTAAACACACATCATTAATCTTATAATTCACTATGATCATGACACATGGTAGTCCTGCATTCAATCTTATGATCCTCTAATTTATTGACTTTGTGCTCGTTGTTGATCTTTATTTACACAAATAAATGCATGTCATTAATCGTCTTGACTCATTAACTTTGGTCTTCAATTTAGATCATCAATCCTTGATCCAATAGAGCATGGTTTTGACATTTATCAACCCTACATTCAATTCATATCTTGGTAAAGATTTTTGAATCCAAACGGCTATTGCCTGTGGCTTCAGTTTGACATCCCCTAGCACATCCCACACTACTAGATCATTTTTGAAGGCTTATATCTTGAGATAGGAAACACACCAATACACCAAAATTATATGGGATATTCAAGGAAAAAAATAAATCATTTATATGTAATTATTCAACTTTTGTTGACTTTTTAGGTACACTTATTAAATGCATAACCAAACTAACCTATTCATTCCTACATGACATGCTAAGATAGTCTGTTTCTTCTAGGCTTATGTTAGTCATATTTATCTTCTTCAAAAGGACACTAGGAGGAATTTTAAATTTACCAAGACACCTTTGAGCTTCAAAACCATCTTTATTAGCTTAATAACCTATAGGGGATGACCTTCACTTACATTTTTGGACCTGTTTCTAGGCCTTTCTTCAAAATTATAAATTCACCTTATGCTTATTTCAAGTTTATAAAAATATAGAAAGTGACATGTGGTAGGGTCATGAGGTTTTTCTCCTCACCATTGGATTATTCAATTAAATAAAACTCTACTCAATGTATCACACCACACCAGGACCCCCTAGAATATCACACTTGCATAATCAATTCTAGACCAAAAAGGGACTAGTCTTGGGGATAGAAGGCTTCCAAAGGGTTCAAGAGAGTGGCCTGATCCATCAAAGAAAAAGGTTTATATGTAGGTCAATTTTGGCCAACAAGTACTTTAGTTGAGAATTCATCAATTTCTTATCATCCCATGGTATTATTCTCCAACATTTTTTGCACATACTCCATAGTAGAATAGCTTAGTAGAAAGGAAAAACCAAAATCTGAAGGAAATGGATAACTACATGATTCATTTATAGGATTTACCTAATATCTAATAGGTAGAGGTATTTAACAATGTGAGCTACATTTAGAACCACACACCACATCAAGCACTTGAGAATATGACTTTGAAGAAGGATTTGTTTGGAACCAAGCCTGATGTCTCATTTTTCTAAGTATTAGGGATCCTTTCTTGGGAATTTTTACCAAAGAAAAAAAGTAAAGCATTAGATAAGAAGAACAAACCTTTGATTTTTGTAGGGTATTTTGAGGACATGATAGAGTATCATCTTTTAGATCCTACTACTCATGATGTTTATTTTTGAACACATTTACAGTTTGATGAGCATTTCACATCTCATCACTCTTCATCTTCTTCCATACCTTATTCTTCTTCTTTTGTTGATTCACCTCCTCTCAAATATTTATTCTTTGAGGATCCAATTTAGGAGATACCTGAGGAGGTTATAGAGGATGAGGGTCATATTCATACTGATGTTGACACTATGCCTAGGTGATATTGTACTATAGTTGTTGAGGTATCACCTTTCATACAAGATCTACCTATTCAACATCATCATGAAAATTTTATTGACACTAGACTTTTTTGTTAGGAATTATCTATGGATCCACTATATTTTTCATAGGCTCATGGGATATAAGAGTGGGATGATTCAATGATAAATGAGTATTCTTCATTGATGAAAAATCACACTTGAGATTTGGTCACTCTTTCTAAGGGAATCAAGTTGGTTAGGTGAAATTTAATTTAACACACCAAGTATGTATCTAATGGGCCCATTGAAAATTATAACGCATGTCTTGTTTCAAATGAATTCTTTCAAGTTGAAGGTATTGACTATTTTGATACTTTTTTAGCTGTTGCAAAGATGAATTCTATTCATCTTGTACTTTCTCTTATTACATCACAGGGCTATCCAGTATATCAGATTGATGTTAAGAGTGCTTTCTTACATGAAGACTTACCTAAGGAAATATATATGGAGTATTTATTAGGTTTGTTCATTATTCTTCTCTTATTTTTTAACTTAGGAGGTCTCTTTACAGTCTCAAATAGGTTCCTTGGGATTGGTATGAGAAGATGGATTCATTTCTTCTCTCCACTAGATTTTATCATTTTTAATTTGATCCCATAATGTATATTCAACATATTGGGGAGGATGTTGTTATTATAGTATTATGTCTTGATGATTTACATCTCCTAGGTAGCTCCTCATCTCAGATTTAGACTATTCAACAAGCACTTTCATCATAGTTTGACATGACAAATCTTGGCCTTTTATATTTCT
>JARHVA010005651.1:0-30000 GCA_037957365.1 Torreya grandis
TATTCGTAGTAATATGTGTGTGTGTGTGTGTGTGTGTGTGTGTGTGTGTGTGTGGATTTATTTTTTGTATATGAGATATCTAGCTATATCTTGAGTCATTAAGGACCTTTCCATTGAGTTCATAAGGCTCTATAAAGTCAAGATCAACTTTTATTTCATCATATTTGGAGTTCTAAAGAATTTTTTATAAGGGTTTGATGTTTGGATAAGGTTAGAAAATCTAGGAGGTACTAACATTTTAAGAGCACTTTCAGCCAAATCTGATTCTACCATTATGTTTAGAAGGCCCAAATATATATAGATCAACGTTTGTTTCATCAAATTTTGATATCTGAGGCACATTTGGTAAGGCTTTAAAGTTGGAGGAAGTCAAATCGTAGCAGTGGTGGCCATTTAACCATCAAATTTAATCCAGTGAATTTTTATGGAATATTCTCTACAGATTCTACCAACTTTGCCACCAGATTTGGTAGTTGCACCAGATTTAATTGGGTTCTACATTTGGCTAGAGGTTCACTAGATTTTGACAAAAAAAATTAATAGACCTCCAGATTTGTCAACATCATCAAATTTGGTGACATTAAGTCAAATTTAGTAGAGGTTTCATTTTTAAAATCTACCCCCCTCATGGTGGTGAGCAGTCTAACCTAGATTAGTCAACTTTGGAGGACCATAACTTGGTCATATGAGCTTCTTTTTTGGAGATTTTTTTTAATTTGGGGTATAATTTCATGCTCTACACATTGGTCCAATTCTTTTGGTTTTTGGTATCTATTTTTTTCATAAATTGTAGATTTTAATAGATATTGTTGAGTAATCCTCATTTTTTACCCTTTCAAGGCTTTGTTTAGGCACATAAAACAATATTTTTTGGTGCAATATTTTTTAAAAGTGCATGATTTTTATTGTACTTTTTAGTGGTGTGATCTATTTGATCTATTTCTATCAAAAATATATATACTTTATTTTTTGTGGCCTTTTTTTGGCATATATATTCACTAAGATCAAAACCACTTCATTGATAAGTGGTAGTTGTAAAATGCACTAAATTATAAAGTGCCAAAATTTAGGGGGGTATCTGACATAGTTTCAAGGGGGTTGCACTGTGGTTGTGATTTTGTTCTACAATTCTCTTATTTTTTGCACATTTGATTTGTGCAAAAACAACAACAAACACATTAAATATTAATTTTTTAATGGATCTTGGATCTATTAATGCACTCACACATTTCAACTACTAGGAATGGAAAAGTAATATTACAATGGTTCTTAGAAGTAAAAGGTTGTTTCTTATAACTCTGGGGATAGAACTTGAGCCAATAGCTGAAGCAGATAAGATAAAATGGTTTAATAAATGTGATGAAAATTTTGGGTTATTATGTCTTTCAGTATCACATGATCTCTTATTTCACATAGAGTCATCAAAATCAACCAAAGAAGCATGGGACATCCTAGAAAAACTATTTAGAAAAATTGACACTATGAGGGTTCATGAGCTTGAGATTGAGCTAACTATTTTGAGTCCCAGCAACTTTGATTCACTGGAAGAATTCTTAACCAATCTTAATTCACTTATATTGTAGTTAAAAGATTGTGGAACTGAGAATAAATATGAGAAGTTAGTTCTTTCTATGCTTGCAAAACTAGGACCTGATTACTCTATATTTGTCTCTACCTTTTATGTGACCAAAAAAATCCATGGGAGCCAACTGGTCAATGCCATCGTTAGATGAATTTATTATAGATTTAACTAAGGAATATGACAAATTAATCCAAATGAGAACCCTCAAGTCTTCCAAACCTTCATCCCTCATTTCTGGGAATGGGAAACTAAGAGCCTCTAGCAACAAAGATAAGAAACAAAAGAGTAAGGATCTTGAGAAGAATAAAGAATAGAAAAACACTACTAAAACTAGCACTAAAACCTCATCCTCTGAAGGGAATCCTAAACGAGAAAAGGTTAAGTGTTCCTATTACAAAAATTCTAGGCACGGTGAGCATAAGTGTATGAAAAAATAGATTGACCACCTTACACAAGTCCTAGAGAAAAACAATATAGGGGTCCCTGAGTCTGTAAAATAGTCATCATCAACCAAAGAATCTTCTAAGGGAAAGGAAAAAGAGAATGATAAACCTAAGGGAAAATCTTTATTTGCATTATCTTCCACATCTACTTCATCTTGGGTTATCAATTCTAGTGTTCCACACCATATGGGTTCGTCAGAAGTTGAGTTTCTTGACTTAGATCCTTGTAGCATGTCCTCCATCACTTTGGGTGATGACACTACAATAAAGGTTGTAGGAAGAGGTACTATTAAAGTTAAAGGTGGAACATTCACAAATGTTCTAAGTGTACCTTCACTATCAACTAATCTTCTTTTAGTGTATCATATTACTCACATAGGTTAGGGCATGAAATTTGAGTTCACACCAATTTTAGTTGAGATTAGAGAGCTACACAATGACTATATAGTTGTATTGGGGAGGGCTAATCACCATTCTAGGCTATATACCTCCTCCCATTTTTCTCTAGATGTTCCTCCTACTGCATTGCTTACCCATTCATATGGAGTTAGTAAACTATGGCATGAGTGGTTTGGCCACCTTAACTACCACTATCTTGAATAGCTAAGTCAACAAGATATGGCTATAGGCTTTCCTAGAGTTAAATTCTCTAAGGGACTATGTGAAGGTTGTGTCCTTGAAAAACATCTTGAAGACAAATTTGATAAATTCAAAGCTAGGAGAGCTATAATACCTCTTGAGTTGATTCACAATGATGCCATGGGTTATTTTCCCCATCCTTCTTTTACCAGGCCTAGACATGTCCTCACCTTCATTGATGATTTTTATAGATACACATGGGTCTACTTTTCTTAGACAAAAATTTGAAGTTTTCAATAAAATTTTAGACTTCAAGGCTTTAGCTAAGAATAAATTTGGAAAGTACATCAAAATTCTATGATCAGACAATGGGGGGAGTACATCAACCATAGATTTGAGTAGTTTTATGTCACTGAGGAGATTGATAATTAGTGGATAGTACCATACACTCCTCAGCAAAATGGTGTAGTAGAGCACAAGAATTGGTCATTGAAGGAGACAACCAACTATATGATTTACTCTAGATCATTAGGTCCATAATTTTGGGTATAAGACACCAATTGTTTATGTTACATTTAGAATTGGGTTCCTTACAAATATTTAATGGGCATCACTCCTTATGAAGCTTGGCATAATAGGAAACTAGAGGTGCATCATTTTAGGGTCTTTGGATCACTAGTGATGGTTCACATTCCTAAAAAGAAACGTAAGGTAATAGAGGTTCAATCCAAACCTTAGATATTTATGGGGTATCCAAATGGGGTCAAGGGTTATATACTTCTCCACCCTATGACTCACCAGTTTTTCATTGAGAGGAGTGTTAGGTTTCAGGAGAGTCCCATCAACTCTTTACTTGACACTTCCCCCTCTATATCGGTTTCACTCAGTTTGGATGAGTAGTTTGAGGACTTAGATCATTCACAGTAGGTTCTTCAGATAGAGGCCACTTCTTCTTCCAATTATGATAGTGATTAGAGTGATGAGCAGTCATCTTCATCCACTTCTAGTCATGCATCATAAGATGAGTATTCGGCACCTAACTCACCCATTACAGGCCCTCTTTGAGCTCGACAGACACTTGAGAGTGCAGGCACTTGGGCAAGGGATCCAAATGATCACAAACATACTCAAACAAGTTTTTATGGTAGACCACATGCCTTTTTTTCTTCCATGTTAGATCCATAGACTTTTAGAGAGGCTTTAGGCATACCTAAGTGGGATAGAGACATAGATGAGGAATATGATTCCTTGATGAGCAATCACACTTGAGATTTGACTTCTATTCCTAAGGGAAGAAAGATGGTCAATGTCATTGGATATATCAAACCAAGTATGATGCAAATGGGTCTCTTGATAAATACAAGGATAGATTGGTATCCAAGGTATTTTTATAGGTAGTCAGGATCAACTACTCATAGACCTTTGTACCCATGGCCAAGATGACTTCAATCAGACTCACACTTGTTATAGCCAAAATAAAAGGATGGAGTGTACATCAAATGGATGTGAAGAGTGAAATTATTCATGGAGACATTGAGGAGGAGATATACATGGAGTAGCCACTTGGGTTCTTTTAGGATTCTTCCTTTGTGTGTAAACTTAGGAAGCCCATTTATGGCCTCAAACAGGCCCCTCAGGATTGGTGTGCCAAAATGGATTCCTTCCTTCTCACTTCAAGTTTCACTAGATCCACTTAGATCCCAATGTGTACTTTTTGTGATAGGATGATTCATTATTGATACTAGTTTTATATGTTGATGACCTTTTGATAATAGGGAGTTCTTCTTCATTTATCTCACTAGTAAAGAAAACTCTTTAAGATAGATTTTCCATGGTTGACTTGGGCTTACTACACTATTTCCTTGGTAATGAGATCTCTCAAATAGATTCAGGTATTTCACTTTCATAGCCCAAGTACTATCTTGATCTTTTGGCACAGTTTCATATGGTTGACTATAAGCCATTTCTGACTCTATTCCTATCTATATTCAAGTTTGAGGTAGATTATTCCACTACATTGGTCAATGCTACCTTGTATCGACAACTTATTGGTAGCCTTACTTACTTAACTCGCACTAGACCAGACATCTCTTATGTTTTTTGCATTATTTTGAGATTCATGTAGGAACCCCATGAGATACACTAAAAATAAACTAAGATGATCTTTCACTACATTCATGGTTTACCCAAGTATGGAATACACTACAAGGTTGGTTCATATTTTGACTTGGTTGATTACATAGACTCAGATTAGGCTGATGACACTGGGAGTCATAATTCCACTTTAGTTTATAGAATTTCATTGGGTTCTAGCCCCATCAATTGGTCGATCAAGAAGAAAAATTCTATTTCTCTATCTTCCATGGAGGTAGAGTACAAGGGAGTTTTTAATGCAGCTATTGAGGAAATTTGGCTTCAAGGATTCTTTCTAAGCTTGGTATTTAGATCAGGCAGCCTACAATCATATTTTATGACAACCAGAGTACCATTTATATTTTTAGAAATCTAGTCCTTCATCAAAGGACCAAACACATTGAGATTCACATGTATTTCATTCAGGATCTAATTCATAAGTAGGTCATCGACTTAGTAGTTTGCCAATCTTTAAAGCAGTTTGTTGATATCTTAACCAAACCTTTCACTAAGAGAAAGTTCATTTATCTACGAGCTTTTCTTGAGGTGTAGTCCACTTTAACAGCTTCATCATCTTCAAGGGTGGATTCTATCTTCTTCTTTTCTTCTTTTGTCTCTCTTTTAGGGGGGAGTTTTTTCCACTAGGTTTTCTCCTTTTCTCTACCTTATCAGAGATTGCATTGTACATGGGTACCTCATCAAGCCTTGTTGTCAGAACCCATTTTTTAATACTTTTATGTATCATCACCTACCTAGTTTATGTTTATGGGGGGGCATGTTGGTTTATTCATTTTTTCCCATGGGTTTCAGCTACATGATGCACATTACTTGCTTAGGGGCTTTAGTGTCATGTTGATTATTTGGAAAGTTTAATACCACATTCACTAGAATGGGTTATATCTTTCCTCCTAAAACCTATATATGTACATGTTCCCTTTCATAATCTAATGTAATAGTGTGGATCATTGGTGCCTCATTACTCTTATTCATTTCTTGGAATTACGTGTATGTGTGCTCAGTATTGTCTTCTATAATACGTGTCTCACATAGCATATTAAATCTATGCATTCATGGATAAATTTTCTCGGAACTCATTTTGATAAACGTGCTCACTATAACTCATTATATTGATGTTTTAGGTTCTTTTTAAACTTATCTTAATTTATCCAATGGATTCCAATTTCTATAAAAACTTCAACAACCTTTTTCATACCTTTTTACAGAGCTTTGTATTGTTCTCCTAGGACTTTATCAATAGTTATGGAAATTAACTATTTCATCCTTCTATACTTCTTCCCACGCCAAAACATGCAAACAAATACCCTCTCTTGCCAACTTCATGCAAGTGGCACTTACAAAATGCTAGATTTTCGACTTCACCTTTCATCGACAACTCTTGCACATCGAACAACATTCACACACCTTGCTAGGGCCTATATGGACCCAAGGCAAACATTCATTAACCTTTGCATTCCCTACAAGATCCAAAATTCCATTCCAACCTAGTTAGGAAATTCAAAATTTTAAATTTAGGAATTTGATAGGAAAACTTGAAAAGGATAGAAACACACACATTCAAGACTTATAAAGACTCTCACACCTTAAGAGAATCTCTAAGACCTCTAACACATATCATAAACCAATATAGCTAAAATAAAACTATGTAAACCCATTTACAACTTATGTCATCTAGTGATGCTCTACATTAGGCTCCTGTAGTTGTAATGATATTTTTAATATTTGGTAGAAGTCTTGCATCTCACGTAGGAAAAACTACTAAGCTCATCTATATCAGTTATTTAGTATTCACCATATTATCTAAAACTAATCAATAATGAGAAAACAAGAAAAAAAAAGTCAAACTTGTAAATAAGCAAGGTGAGTCCAACTTCTATCCATCTCATTGTACCTAATGATGCCTTTATGATATATATATATATATATATATATATATATATATATATATATATATATATATATATATATATATATATATAATGCCTTACCAAAATCTATATTTATAGTCACTTAAAATCAAATCCCACCAATAAGGTGAACTGAATTGCAAAAGATAAGGATAAAAATTTTCAACCATTTAACTTCACATGGCACCAGACTACTATAGTTGGCTCTCGAGACCTATAGATAACATTGGACTATTCGTTATAAAAAGTCCACTAAGTTCCTAAGGCCATAAAATTTGCATATGAACTCAGAATCACACCTCAATTTTTTCAACTTTCCTAAATTTTTAAGAGGAACTCAAAATGTACTTTTGATGGCAACCATATTTTGTTTTAGCTTGTACAACAAAAAATGACACTTTTTTAGGACTTGGTATGTTGTAAATTACTCGTGTTTGATAGTAAATAATGTTACTGGCTGAATTAAATGGTATACTTGATCATGTTTTTTATAAATTTTCATCAATTTTGAATTTATAAATAGTTATTTCTAATAAGGTTTGCATAAATATAGTATTTTCTATATAGTTTTTCTTATTTTTATTATGTATTTTCATTAAGAATTTAAAATTTTACATTTTCATCATTCAAGTGTTATTGTGAGCATGATTTTTATTAATCATTTATTATAACTCCATGAGGAATATTCGTGGCATATTCAACCCTTATAATATTCATTATTTATTTTAAGATGATATTAGCCTATCATGGTATCGAGTATTGTTGACTTATACTGAACTACTCAAAACTGAGAGGATCTACCATGTTATGCAACCTAACCTTTCTTTCTAAAATAGTAACAATGTTTACGATAAGTCACATTATCATGTTCTATGGTCTAAATCATACCCATATCTCTTAATTCTTTAATTACAAGCCCTAAAATTTCACTAATAATTGTTCATATTTATAGGGTTTAAAGATCCCATGAGCAATGAAAATGATTTAAAAAATATCAATAGGATCATCACTTTTATAATAAAATCCTTAAAGCCCATACTTATGTCAATTTAGGTTTACTTAACTTGAGGCTTGGAAGTCAAGTGTAGAAGTTAGGACTTCAAATTTTCGTGCATACAAATTATATTGAAACAAAAATGAAGGTTTGATTTTTTCTATAGATCCTCTTATTTTTACATATTATACACCCTCTTTCCTTGCCTTTTTTTATGGGTGTTTTAGTAACTAAACATGGTAGTATTTAAAATATGGTTATATTCATCATATAACAGCTTTCCTATCCATTATTAGTCCCATAAATTTCACTCTCTTAGTAATGGTGTCAAACCACATCTAAATAATAACAACACCTTCATGATACATTAAATTTTAGTTCCATTAGTCTTACCTTACCTTTTCCACCTATGATAATTGGGACTCGCCTAGAGGAGATCACTTCCTAAATGGACTTGTATAATGATATTCCATTTATACCACATATCTAGCATGCATTGAATGATATTATTATGCGTGTTAGAGTATCTTATTACTCATTATTGATAGGTTCTACCTAGGTTATTGGTCTTTACCTAGTTTTGTCCTATATGGGGGTTTATCCCACATTGCCTAGTTTAGCTTGCATATTGTTTTGACTTGCCTATATATGCAAGTGCCTTCATTTATACTAAAATGATTTTGATATGCTTAATTTTTGAATATATATGATTTCTCTTGTTTTTTCATTTCATATTTGTATCTTCCCTTGTGATTATTTGTTGTCAACACTTCAGATTCTAGGGTTGGAAAGCCTTTCCCATTCCTAGCATGGCACCAAAGCCCTGAAGAAGTTGTAACCATCCATCAACTTATAATTTAGATAATTTTATTCCACTTACCTCTTATCGGTGCTTCTTCCCTTGTCATAGAAAGGAAGCATAGAAGATATGTGGATGAGAAGATCTTTGTTCTTTTTGGTGCCTATTTTAAGAATTTTTAGAAATTTTGAAGCTTTTTTTGAGGTAGAGATCTAGTGTAGAGATCTTATCAGCTTATTTTTTATCTAAGGCATTGAGAACTATTAGATCTAATAAATTAAATAATCTTGGCATCATAATCTGACCAAGGCATTGATATCTTTTTTTAATACTCAAGTTAGTGTCATTTTTTTGTTTTGGCATCATTTGTTATCTCTTGCAAGGCATTATTATTGTTTTTTGTCATTATCAAATCTACCTGTAGTGTGGAGAGAGCTTTGCATGATATAATATTTTCTTGGAATTTGAGAGAAACATTGAAATATTTGCATTTGTCATTCAATGTTTTTGAGCATTCCATTTGAATATTCTACTCTTGGTGCTTATTCTTGGCTAGGCATCTTTTTCATTGGTAAGGTGTTAAATTTGTAAGAGGTCAAATAATTGTTTTTGGTGTTGCCTTTGACTCTCAGATATTCCAATATACAAGTGGCATTTCAGATTTAAGGTAGTAGTGGTGTTGAAATTTTAAATAATTTAGTTTATATTGTAGCTAAGTGTTGGAAAAGACTAGTGGGATCTTTCCTTTTTTCTTTGTAGATCTGCCTTTTTTGAGTGTTATGTTGGATCAGTTGTTGAAAAGATAGGCATTAATATTTATGAGAGGAGGTGTTGGTGAAATAAATAAGGTGTTTTCTGATAAGTGGTTGTGCATTTTTTGACAAGTGGCATCACCAAAGGAATTGAAATCTAAAAAATTTCCTCCTAGGCATCCAAGTCTAATGCATGGAGTTTATCTACCATTTTTTATTCTTTAGCATCAGAATTTATCTACTAAGGCACCATATTATATTTTATTTCTATATGTTTCATATCTGTAAACCTTTTTTCTAGGCTTGCACCCTTTTTCTAAGGTGGTTCTCTAGTTTGATATTGAAAAGTCTTCTCTTGGTGCTTGGCATTCCTTTTGGAGGGGCATGGATCTATGTTTGCATCTTCTTAGAGGGATTTAAGATAAAAACATAATAGTAAAACCTATTTTCTCCTCTCAAAATATATTTTCATTCATTTTATTTGCCTTAATATCTATATTTTTTCTTAAGAGGAAGTCTAAATCACTTTCACGCATATAAGGGTCACCTACCTAGTTATTTTTCACTTTCATTGGCTTTTCTAAATCTATGGAAAAATTACAGTTCAAAAAGTAGTTGGATGGTGTGTTATTTTTCATCTTGATCACTAAAACCAATTTGTAGTGTTTTTTAATTATTTTGACCCATTTTTGTGGGAAACTGTAACATTTGTATCTTTTGAACCATAACTCATATTTAAGTTTTGGTCTTTTAAAAGTGTGTGGTTTTCAATTATCTATTCATTTATGTCATTAAATTGTAAAAATGCACTATTTTATAAAGTACCAAAATTGGGGGAGTCCTATAATACAATATTTTGGGGGGTTGTCTTGATGCTAATTTTGTGCACCCGTTTACATTATTTTTACTCTTGGTGATTAGTTAACATGGATTCAACTTCTAGTGTTGACCATTATGAGCCTTTGACTACACATAATTAACACACATGGAGACCTCAAATGGAAAAAAACATAAATCACAAAGGATTATGGTCCCTAGTGAACGAAACACAACCATAACTCACATGGGAATTTAAAAATAGTAGCATCAGTGTAAGTTTGAAGAATATATGGGCTTGAAAGGGGGAAATGTGAGTGATAGTCTCTTATTTTATTTTGATGGATGTGATTCTCCATTCAAAATTTTCACTATGTTAAAGGGATTGTTTGTTGACCACTTGAGAGCAATGAAGCTTGAAGTGGAGCTTACTTCACTAACTCCAGATGACTTTGCTTCCATTATAGAATACCTCATAAAGTTTAAGCATTTTTTGACACATTTGAAGGGGAGTGGATGAGATAAAAAGGATAAAGAGTGTGTATACTTACTCTTTTCTAAGTTGAGTGGCTCATTCCAAATATTTACTTCTACCTTTTTCTCTAGTATGGATTCATGAGGTACCGCATTTAAAATACTAGATTTAGAATTGTTTTGTGAGAGACTCACTAGGGAAGAATCCAAATTGTTTCACCTTGAGTCTTTTACCTCTCAAAAATAATTAGTGGCTTCACATCCTAAGTTAAAAAATCTAAGGGTGAGAATAAAAACACTCCTCCTCTACCTCAAAATGCACCTAAGCCCACAAACACTTCTACATCTAAACCCAAACCATCTTCCAAATCCAAGAATAAGTCTAACCTATCTTGATCCTATTATGGGGGGATTGGTCATGAAGAGTCTAAGTGTTTCAAAATAATGCAAACCTTAGAGGATGTCATTAGGAAACACATGATTTGTATCTCTACTCCTTATCCATCTCATGAGCATGAGAAAACACTTAATGTTGTCAAGAGATCATAGTTACTTGTTTCAAACAATTGGGTTCTAGATTCGTGTACTTCACATAATATGACTTATACCAAGGAGTCCTTTGTATCTCTTGGTTTGAGTTCCACTTCCAGCATTGAGGTTGGAGTTTCTTCCTTAATTTATATTAAGGAAAAGGGTGACATACAACTAGAGGGTGATTGCATCAATGATGCATTATATGTTCTAGACATCACCACTAATCTACTTTCAATGTATCAGATTTGTCATTTTGGTCAGGGTAAGACAATGACTTTCATACCATAGGGTGCTAAAGTTAAAGCTTTATTAGAGCCATATACACTCATTTAATGGGTTTTTGTTGACCATAGTTCTTGACTTTATTATTTTGAGGGTTTTGATGATACTTCTCCTTTAGGGATGTGTTTAGAGTCCCATGCAAATTATAAGAATCAGATTTGGTATGAGATATTTAGACGCCTCAACTACAAATATTTGAAGGATTTGAGAACTCATAGTATGGTATAGGGTCTTTCTATAGTTTTATGTCTTGATGGAGTCTTCCCATATTGTGCATTGGGGAAACCACATTAATATTTATTTCTTAAGGGCATGTCCATGAGAACTTCTTCACTATTTGAGCTTATGCACATTGATTTGATGGTCTTTCCTACTCCTTTTAATGGAGCTAAGTATGAACTTACCTTTATTGAAATTTTTTTGAGGCATGGTTTGGTTTATTTCCTCAAGTACAAGAGTGATGTCTTTGCTCACTTAAAATTCTTTAAAGTTTTGGTTGAGAAATAGTCATCAAGTTGCATCAAGAAGATTTATACATATAATTAGGGGGAGTAATTTAGTTGAGAGTTCACCAAATTTTTAGTAGCCCATGGCATTATTCACCATCATTCTATCACACATACTCCATAGTAGAATGGCTTATCAGAGAAGAAGAACCAAATTCTAAAGGAGATGGCTAACTGCATTATGCATTCATGGGATTTACTTTCTATTTATTGGGTAGAGGCAATTAATTATGCGAACTACATTCTAAAATTCACACCATATTGAGCACTTGATTGTATGACTCTAGAGGAGGCTTAGTCTAGAACCAAGCCTAATGTCTCACTTTTACGATTCCTCAGGAGACTTTCTTAGGTATTTGTATCAAAGAAGAAAAGGAAATAATTGGACAAGAAAAGCAAACCTTTGATTTTTTATAGGGTATTATGAAGACATGAAAGTTTTTATATCCTAATATTCATGATGTTCATTTTTAAACTCATGTGCAATTTGATGAGCAGTTCATATCTCATGATTCGACATCTTCTTCCATGCCTTCTTCTTCTTGTTTCGAGGATTCACATCCTCTTGAGGATTCATTCTTTGAGGAGCCAATTCAAGAGATTCCTAAGGAGGTCATAGAGGATGAGAATATTTTTCACATTGATGTTGCCACTATGCCTTGGTGGTTTCATAAAATACTATATGAGGTAACACCATTCATTTAGTATATTCCACCTATTCAACATCATCATGCACATTCTATGAGTACTAGACTTTTGTGTTAGGCATTCTCTGGGGATCCACAGTGTTTTTCATAAGCTCGTGAGATACAAGAGTGGGATGATGTGACGACATATGATTATTCTTCATTGATGAAGAATCAAACTTGGTATTTGGTCACTCTTCTTAATGAAAGAAATTTGGTTAGGTGAAAATGGATTTATTACACCAAGTATGTAGCTGATGGGTCCATTTATAAGTATAAGGTACATATTGTTACAAAAAGATTATCACAATTCAAAGGTATTGACTACTCTGATAATTTTGTGCATATTTCCAACATGGACTTTTTTCACCTTGTATTTTCTCTTGGTGCATCACAGGGTTGGCTAGTAGATTAGATGGATGTTAAGAGTGTTTTCTTAGATGGAGACTTGTATGAGGAGATCTATATGGAGAAGTATGTTGGGTTTATTCATAATTATTCTTATGTTTTTCAACTTAGGAGGTCTATTTATGGTCTCAAATAGGCCCCTCAGTGTTGGTATGACAAGATGGATTCATTTCTTATCTCCACTGGCTTTTTTAGTTACCACTCTAATCCCACAATGTATATTCAATGTACTGTGGAGAAAACTGTTATTTTGGTCTTGTATGTTGATGATGTGCTTCTCACAGGAAGTTACTCATCTCAGATTTAGACTATTCACCAGGTAATTTCAACAAAATTTGACATGATATATCATGGTTTGTTACATTTCTTCCTTGGTTTACATATTTCACAATTAGATACAGGGATCTATTTGAGTTAGTAAAAGTACACACTTAATCTTATTCAACATTTTGCCATGGCTAGTTACAAGACAAGCCCTTCTCTTTTTTAATCTGGAGTAACTCTCACTCTCTCTTTTACTACTCCACTTTGTGATCCTACATTTTATAGGTAGATGGTTAAGAGTCTTATTTATTTAACACATACTCACCCTAACATTTCATTTTCAATTGAGATTGTATCTAGGTTTGCACATAACCCTCATGATAGTCATTGGTAGGATGCAAATAATATTTTGAGACATTTTTGAGGCACTACTCATTTTGGATTACATTACACTAAGGGTTCTACTCAATTGATTGGATACAGTGATTTAGATTTGGTAGGTTATCTTGATAACAACATTTCACTTCTAGCTACATCATTTATCTTGGTTCTTCACCTATTACTTGGTTGTGAAAAAAGCAACAGGTTATTGTAGTTTCATTTATATAGGCTAAGTATAGGGAAATAGTTATAATGAGTCAGTAGATTCTTTGGCATAATCAGTTGTTGACAAAGTTTAGCTTCATAGTATTTACCCACTATAATTTGGTTTGACAACTAGAGTGTAATTCAAATATCTCGCAACCCAGTTGAGCATTAGTAAAGCAAGCATATTGAGGTACATATGCACTTCATTTGTTAACACATTTAGGATGATGTCTTAGTTTGTAGTACATTCCAACTCAACAATAGGGTAAATTCCAACTCATGAAGCCTTTTACATCACCTGATTTCATTGAGTTTCATGGCATGCTTAGGGTTTCATAAGTTGTCCTTGGGGTGTTCATTAGGATATATTCAATCTTCATTTCATGTATGGATACATATTATACATGAGTACCTTGACAATCCTAGTTACTGAGATTCATATTGTGGATATGCCACTATTTATTTTTTGTCTTCTGTTAACCCCTAACTTCACTTGGGGGGGTTGGGGGTATTAGAGTATCTTATTACTCATGATTTCTAGGTTATAGCTAGGTCGTTAGTCTTTACCTAG
Organism: Torreya grandis; assembly: GCA_037957365.1. Taxonomy (NCBI): domain Eukaryota; kingdom Viridiplantae; phylum Streptophyta; class Pinopsida; order Cupressales; family Taxaceae; genus Torreya; species Torreya grandis. The sequence goes on from JARHVA010005651.1 coordinate 14,337, forward strand.
TTTTTTTCCTATGTGGGGGTTTGTCCCACATTGCCTAGTTTAGCATACATATTTTTTTTCTTTGCCTATATATCCAAGTGCCTTTATTTGTAGTATCATGATTTTGATATGATTCATTTCTAAATATTTGACCTACCTTATTTTTGCATTTCATATTTATAGCTTCATTTGTGATATTTTGTTTCCAACACTTTGGATTCTAGGGATGGATTGCCTTTACCATCCTAATAATACATCTAAGTATAGGTTTTTAAACAAGTAGTTTTCCTAGGATCCTTAAGGACCATGACTTACAATGGTTTTATGACCTTTGTGTCCAATAAATACATGATTTAAATCATTTGGATGACTATTGAGAGTAAAATAGAGCTAAAAAATCATAGAGTGTAATTTATGGACATATGTGTGACTCACACTTTTTTGTATTTTGTATATTATTTATTAATTCAACACTTGAAAACATATAAATAATCTATAGAATGTAAGGATTCTTTCCTTTGGATGTAACAAAAGGATAGAATATAAAGTGTTAGCACCTTGTAAAAACTATATATATAGTGCTCAATTCTAATGTAAGATGGTTTCAAAGTGACAGAGATTAATATGTAGTTATTAAAGGGTTTTTCTTAGATGTCTTTTATCATTGTTCTATGTGCTTTGAATGCTTTATTTTCTAAATCTGTTAATCTTGTAGTTTAGAAAGAATGTTCTATAAATGATGAATCTACATTTTCTTCATCTCTATATCTATTTTGGTTAATAAATTGATGTGTTTAATCTAAATTATTGCCTATTGTATACTTTTATAACTTATCGCATAATTGTCCTTGTATTAGAATTTTTTGATGGGTTTTTTTGGAATAGCTAATAATAATGTTTTAAGTGTGGATCATTAAAACATGTTATGATGGCTCCAAGAATAAATATTTGGAGAGATGGCTCGATGAAAGAACTAAAAAATTCATAGAGGAGAAAGCAAGAAGAATAGGGAGTGCTATATAAGAAGTTATTCACGAGCATATTTATAGTGAAATAAATGATATTTTTTTGTGCAAATTACCTATATTATTATTTGAATGGTTATCAAGATCATTGTACTATTGAGTTCATCCTAGAAGGATATAATTTATAGTCTAGATGGAAGAGAAACTAGGAAACATGTGATCTTTAGAAACTAATTAGACTCAAGTGATAGACCACTTAAAAAATGCCATCGATAGTTATATCTTAAAATTTTGTGTACAAGGATATCTATATTTTAAATATGGATAAGAATTTTTTGTGATAGTAATCCTAGGAAGCTTTCATCAATGACTACCTTATTTTATCAATATGTTGGTTATTGAAAAGGCCATAGTGTCTACCCCTACTGACATGGAGTAATTTCTTCAAATAGTATGGTGTTGTGCTCAATGTAGGATTGAATGATTCTAAGTTTAAAAGAGGAACTTGAACCTCAACCCAAAATATGTAAGATGCATATAAGTAGAGTGGGAAGAGAATTATGGTATTAGAAGGATAACTACAATAACAAAGAAGATGGAATATAAAATATAGCCCAAATGTAACTATGAATAAGAGTAGGAATAAAATAGAGAATATAGTAGAGATGGGATCTGAAAGAGAGGCTATATAAATTATATAAATTGGAGAGTGTAGGCACTATGATTTATTATAATAATATTTTTGTTAGTATAGGTCTTAGGTCCCCCTTCTTGTTTATTCCTATTTTACCCCATGTAAATATCTAATTACCCTTTTACTATTTACAATGCATAATTAAGTTTTATTAATTACTTTCACTTAAGTAAATTAATTTAACTAGATACCTATAGTAAAATCTAATTAAATCTACCCAAATCAAGATACAGGGTAAGTTATTTTAACCACCCACAACCCCTTGTAATCTCAAAATCCTTTGAACAACTTAGGCATTAATTTAAATTCTCATTTGAAACCTATCCAAAAACTTTGGTAAGTTTAGCTAAGAATCATTGTCAATCCCCATGATCGACATCAATTCTATTGAATCAACATAGATTTAAGTAGAGGCTCCCATAAGCTAAAGGATTGATTTCTTGTGCTTCTAATTGTACTTTAATGCTGAAAAACTTCATATAGAGTATTAGTTACTGAAATATTAGTTCATTAGAAGAATTGACAACTGCATCAACTCTTCCACACCCATTTATAGATCAAAAATCATCCTATCAACTTTGTAATTTACAATAGGTTGGGAGTGCTAAAAAGGTTAGTTTGTCATTTATTTTAAGCAAATTCATTATATAATTTATTCTATCTATATGTTATTTTAAATTATGTTTATATTTATCTTAATCCTTATAATCAATGTTAGAATATATTTAGTCAACATAAGCCATCCAAAAACCTATTAAAACCATATTTTAAAACCTTGTCCTGAGATATTTATCTCCATTTACAAAATTGACGTCAACTCCTTAACTTGAAATCTATCTTGCAAATCAACATAGATATTTACTAAAAATACATTATGTTTGCACCTGAATCCATTTCAGTTAGCATCCGGATTTACATCTTAGATCACTATTTTTTAAAGCCATGGGTTTATTGTAGATGACTCTACTTAAAATTATTCACGAAGTGGTTACCATCTAATATTTTACCATAGTTCCACATCCCTTTTCATCATATTAAAGTGATATCTCTTATAAACTAGGAATTTGCCTCATCATGGTCACCCCTACATTAGAATCCATCTCAAACTAGTTAGAGATGATTCAAGATGAAGATAATATTGTTAAAGACTATTGGAATGCCAACTTTGCCATTCTCTATCAAATGAATGTAGATTAAATATTTAATCAATTATAACCTTATCTATATTGTAAAATGTTTTATTGTAATTACATTTTTTATATTTATCCACTTAATTGCTAAGATAGTGGGTTGAAATCCTTACAAGGAAGTGTACCACTTCTTGGGACTAGTTTTTTTTACCGTGCATCCCACTCATTTATCATATTAATCTATCTTTATTCGAGTTGTCTATTTTTTGTAAGTAATCCTTCCAAGACAAAAAGGATTTCTCACATCATGAGATAAATAGTGAGTGATCCTTTCCCATCACAGGTATTATTTTAAAACCTTGTATATTATTTATATTTTTAAGTAGTTTATGTTATATTAAAAATGAAAATAAATACTTTAAACATTCTATCATGCCCAGTGGGACTTGTTAAAGGGCCTCACTATTCTTGATTTATTTTTTTTTGGCCTTGTTTGTTTGTTTCATTTAGCAAATTTTTTCATTAAAAAGAAAAAAAAGCAAAAATATTTAGGTTACTTTCTTTTTTTAAAATAAATTATCTTCTCTCAATTTACCTATTTTAGAAACAAAACAAGTTTAAGTAAGTGGATTAACTTATCATTTAGTCACACTCTTTTCACACATAAACCGAAACATAATCATAAAAAAATTTCAATCAAAACAAATCCCACCCAAGTAGACACACTTGGATTTCATCATGAAGGGGAAAGCTAACTCAGAGTTCTGGATAACTATAAATAACTAGATGGAGGTATATAGGCTAAGCACCTGACACCCTTATCACTACAAGGTCATGAAGTGAGGGGTAAGTGCCAATACCAAGCCATGTGCTACCATCAACATAGAATTAGACCTCACTATATATTTGGGTATATCATGATTCCCAACATTAAACCAAACCTATAACAAACCTTAGACTTCCATTTCTTATGAACTTTATTAACCCATCTCCCCTTCACACTTTAACATTTTAGTCTTAAAAATTAAAAAATGTTTAAGCTCATTAACATAGAGCATCCATTTTCCTTTGTAAAAATGAGAAAATAAAAAAAACAATTGTGTGTTTTATTCTTTTCTTTTTATACTTTAGCACTACATGGTTCTGACACAATAATAGTCTTTCAAACTAACAAAGTCACCCCATTTGTCTTCATCTTTAATGGAACAATCACCAAGTCCCCCTACCTCTCCTAATTCTATATGAGATGGTCTTCCTCAATATTACCCTTAGGGTGATCCAAATTTTACTAACATATTAGACAATAATTTGATCACCTTAAATTATTACCTCATCATGAAATCCATAGGGATCCCCATTTATCCTCATCACCAAACTTACCACTCTTTCTATGGCATGCCCCCAAAAACCTTTGAGAAATATACCATGGTTATGGTGTCCTCATCTACTAACCCACCACCACCCTGAGGTTCAAATACTGGCACAACCCAACTACTAGATACCCAACCATTCTTAGTGTCTGGTAGTCCTACCACAACTATTATTCTGATGCAAAATGTTACTACACCACCACCAACATGCAACTAACCACATTCCTCCATGATTTAAAATCTAGTAGTCTCGATATCATCGACCCTTTCTCCTATCCAAACCCATGTAACATCAATTTCTTAGCATATCACATAACCTACAGCTTCCATAAAGTAAATCTTTATAAGTCAAAATATTCAACAATAAACACCCTTAACTTTGTAATACCAAATTCCCATGCAACCCATTATAGGTATTTATCCTAACCCATCCCAACAACAAAGATTACATTTGATCTTCCCTCAATATGTGGTTGTATCTTTAATAACTATCACCACATATATAGGGTACCCCCTTACACATCCTCTTCCAACATAACTTCCTCCATATCAATATTTAAAACAAAATATTTTATGAGGCATCCCCTAGTATAGTGCCATCCCTATCCAACCATATCCTACATAGTGGGAACTTCATAAATTCACAAAATTAAAAATAATTAATATCCCCAAAAACACATTAGGTAACTCTAGCACACGTGTTACCTCATTTCTAATGATGATCCCTCCTTTTGAGGATGTTTTCTATGTCACTCATAGGGTTGGATTTAAACTGGTATAGTTATATCCCTCAACACTCATTATTTTATTTTAAATCACTTATCAATAAATATCTCTATAAAAATAACTATTACTAGCCTTTAAACCATTAGGCAATTTTAAGATGAGTCCATTACAGACTTTATTGCTAGATGGTTGGGCCTTATAAACTAGCTAACCTTCTCCCTGCCTCAACTGAAACTATTCCAATTATTTTTGAGATCATGTGTGAAACATATCTCATCCACCTTACAAGTTTAGTCATTTAAAATTTTTGATGAAGCCTTTATCATGGCTCAAAATTTATAAATTTGAGCCTTAGAGGAGGGAAAAGTGAAGCTACAAAACAAAAACTTCAAACTAGACCTTCTAAAGGAAACACTAATCTAAATACAAAGGGCATAACTAACTATGTTTTCCTAAGGTTAGCTTCCCCATCCGAAATGATCCAAACAAGATCTTCTCAAACATAATCACAAATAATCTTAATGTGGGTCTCACCTAAGCAATACACACCTTTATGGGAGTCTTACACTAATATATTAGACAAAATATTAAAGGCAATAGTAATTGAGCTTATTCCCATTAGACCTATCTATACCTCTCAACCAAAACCATATTGGTACAAAGAAATTAATTTTATACTTACCATCATGTGACTATTCATGAAATTAATAGGCATCAATATTTCAAAAACTTAGTGCAAAAAATCATTGATTGAGGGGAGCTACAATTAGATAATCCAAACTCCCCTAAAAATTAATCTATTAAAATCTTTAGGCAAGCATTCCCTAACCATCCATCCTCATATAACTCCATGTAAATAAATATGGGAAGCACCCCAGATCAAGGTACCCATGTAATAAATATCATCCATGATCAACTCTTACCAAAGGAAGTTGATAGTACACCTAAATCACCTTCCACCTCAACTAGAATACTAGAAACCCTTACAAGAGATACCTTTTACCCATATAAATCAACTAATCCTATTTTTACCATATATTTTACAATCCCATACCTCATTTCATGGGATCCCCTAGAAGAAGGATCATCTAAACATACTAAAATTCCTCTGTAAAATACAGAGGATAAAAAGGACCTTTATTATCCTGACACATGGGATAAATGCTTGGGTATACTAAAGTTAAACCATTACAACATCCACCTATAAGAATATAAATTTCCTAAAATGAGGATTGTCATAAATATATTCCCATAAACTATAACTAATTTAAAAAATGAAAAATTGACATGTGCCAAAAACAAAATAAACCATTTATACTAGGGCCACATCATTCCTCTAAACTTAAGACCTAAATCATAGAATCTTCTATCAAGGGGTCTAAGTCGGTTCAAAATCCTCCATCGATACTAACCACACCAAAATTTCACTTTAACCCAATGGAATTTTATTATCCCCAAAATTTATCTAAAGCACTCTTTCCACCCATTAAAACCACATGTACCATCGACACTAAATAGGAAAGTATCGAGGTAAGCACAACTCAAAAGTTGGTACCCAAAAGGTAATGAAACCTAACCAATATAATTTTAAAATATATTATGAAACCATATTTTACCAAATCCTACAAACCTCTCTGGTCATATTTCCTCTCATCAAACCAAGTAATCCCCATGTTTAAAAACCCATGTAATATAGGAAAAATAAAGTGTGTGTTTATCAAAGGATACATGGACATGAAAATGAAGGATGCAATGTTCTAAAATTAATGATTCAAAAAAAATTGAGGATGATTTATTAATTGAACAACACAATCACCTCTTTGATCATAAATCTATAAATATCCCTAATACTAATATAGTAAACCCTTTAAAAGGTAAATCAAAATAATAATAGAAAAGTACAACTCATAATCTTGACTTGATTCCTAATCAAACTTTGGGACCTTAAAAAATGAGTAAATTAGGGAATTTAGAAAATCTCCCATTATTTTAGAATGATACAATAAACATAGCAAACTAATCTCAAATGTAGGCCCCTGAAACCTAAAAATCAAACAAATTCAAAGTATCAATAACTAAAGCCCCAATCCCAACCACATAAAGCTCTAAATCCTCCACTAAAAAACCTAAAGTATCCATTTAAGTAAAAGTGTAAAAGAATAATTCTTTTGAATTTATACTAATATCAATTCTAAAGAAACTTCACCAAACTCATATCAAAATGTCCGTCTAAAAACTAATTAAAACTTTCCCTCAGCATCATCAAGTAATGATAGAATTCATTCAGGCCATATAATTACAACCTAATGAGCCCTAACGTATGATGGTGTTCATTGTATCCTTAAAAATTCTTTCATCTATTAGTTTTAATGATTTTTAGATAGTTCCCTTAATATCGAAACACCAAAACCCACCATTGTTTGTCATAGTGCAAGTTAATCAAACTTGAATCAAAAGAGTGATGATTGACAAAGTGGATAGTATTAATATTATCTCCTCACATGAATTTAAACAACTATAACTTCTATAAATTATGATATCTTAATCCCCAATAATATTTCAAGATTTTAATGGTACATTATCTCCCACACTAAGAACTATTGTTTTCCCCATCTAGGTAGGTTCTCAGGTCCTTCACAAATTATTTTATGTCATAGAAGGAGAATTCAAATATATCTTCCTTATAGGGTGCCCTTAGATTCATTTTATGAATTATGTTGCATCAACTTTGCACCAGTGTATCAAATACAAACATGAGGGCAAGGTCCACATCATTCCTACTGATTCACATCCATTTAAAACCTGCAATCTAACTTTTTAACCCAATGACATTTTACTACCTCTAAAAAATGTGACCCCATCATTGTCATCAAATAAAGTGTTGAATATTACAATAATACCTTCATGATTACTCTTTTATAAGGCTAATTTGGACTCAATAATAGGAGAGTACCAATTACTAGCACTTAACACCCTTCCCACTCTTATGGAGTATGGGTGTCTTGATAAATAATATAACTACTATCCTAAACTCAGAGATGTTTTATAATTTTGGTACCCTTTTCCTAAAAACTCATTTGGTATATGGATTATGGATCGATCATCCTCTTATATTTATATCCCATCCCATGCCAAACCATTTTCATCAAACTTCTCATTCCTAGATAAATTGTGCTTTGCTAACATGTATTTATAGTGATGCACCTAGAAGGTCTTTGGTATTGAATGTTATGAGCAAAGACCACGTGATGTTCTATTAAAATATTTTAGGAAACCACACAAAAAAGATGGTTTACGATTTAACAAAACTCATAAAGTTATTCCTAAAGTCATCCCTGCATCTGATCCCAAAGATAATGTCATAGTGTTATCCTCTAACATCCTCCCTAAAATGAATGATGTCTTATCCATCCCAATGAAAAGTTTTTAATCAATAATATAACCATAGAACCTCTCACATATCATAGTAATGGAAAATATAAAAGAATACCCCTTACCTATCTTAACATGGTAGCAGAAGATTCTCCTACCATCCCAGTTCTACAGTGTCAAGATGATGAGTCTATATTGACTTAGGCACTAATAACTCACACTTATTGTAATTACCTATTATCCAAAATGTTTAGTTTATAAATGAAGATACCATAGACATTAACATAGGGTCTCAAGATGCCTTGTGCATTGTTAAGGTTAGTAGGTCTCTAGACCATTAGGAACACCAAAAGTTCTCCACCTTCTTGATAGACAATAGTGAGACTTTTACTTGGTCATATAGTGACATGCTAGGTATCGACCCTATTATTATTTTTCATGATATTATCACTATCTAGGAAGCTAAACTAGTGAATCAAAAGCTATGAAATATGCACCCTCACATCATGCTCTTAGTCAAGGAGTAACTACAATGCTTCTTGTCTATCAATTATATTCTACCAATTGATTACCCTTAATGGGTGTCTAATATTATACCTATCACAAAACCCATATGGGGGTCTCCATCTTTGTACCAATTTTTGATACATAAACCTCACTTGTCCTAAAGATGACTTTCCTCTTCCTAACATTGATCAACTAGTAGACCTAAAGGTAGGCCATGAAATGTTGTCGTTTATGGATGGATTTTATAGATATAATCAAATAATTATCACCCTATAGGATTAATATAAGACTTATTTTATTACCCCCTTGGGGAATTTTTTGTCCTAAAGAATGTGAGAGCCACCTATCAAAGAGCTATGACTTATATCTTTCATGTTATAATTCATAAGATTGTTGAATATTATGTTGATGACCTTATTGATAATTCAAAGCTCCAATAAGGCCATCTCTCCATTATCAAATTAATATTTAGCCATTTAATCTAATTTTGTGTATGTTTTAACTCCAAAAAATGTGTTTTTGTATTCTTGATTGGTAATCTCCTAGATTTTATCATTTTCATCTGAGGTATAGAAGTTGATCCTGCTAAGACTAAGGATATGATAGATATGCCACCCCCATATAACCTTAATTAATTTCATAGCCTACAAGGAAAATTATAGTCTATTTGATATTTTATCTCCCAACTATTTGATTATTGTCAATCGTTCCATCACCTTTTAAGGAAGGATACCCTAATCATTTGAGATTCTAATTCTCAAGAAGCCTTTGAAGCTGTCAAGAGCTATTTCCTCTCCCTGATGATTTTTATTACTCCTGAGGAAGGGTGACCTTTATTCTTCTATATTTCATCCATGGAACATGTTTTAAGGGCTATGATTTCCCACCATGATGAGTAGCATAGAGAATAGGCAATATATTACATAAGCCATACTCTCATTGAATATAAGACATGTTATACATATACAAAAAACCTATGATTGGATTTGGTATTTGTAGCTTATAAATTTTGCCAATATTTGCTCAATTATAAGATCTACGTAATTACTAGTGCCATCCTTCTCAAGTTTATGCATTTGAAGCCTTACTAGAATCATCATGTGGCCAGGTGGTTCATGCTTTTAGCATAATTTGACATATATTTTATCTACCAAAATTTAGTTAAAAGATAGATCATTATTTTTAATTAGTTGAGGCCCCTCTTTTAGGTGGTCATCCATCTAATTTTAAATTCTTGAATGAATCTATCACTTACACATCCCAGGTGGATCCTAATTACCAAATGACTTTATTGTTTGATGGATCAAAATTTGAGTGTGGGGATGGTGTTATAATTACTTTGATACGTCTTTAGTGTGATCCTATGCATTTATACTTCAATATAGATTTTGATTGCACTAGTAATATGGTAGAATATGAATCCCTTATTATAGGTCTCCAAACTGCATTAACCCTAAGTATTATGTCACTTTATATCTATGGAGATTATCAAGTTGTTGTTAATTATATCAATGAAATGTATCAGTTTAATAATGACATCATCCACAAGTATAAAGTATTAAATTATTAGCTATTAGTCACTTTTGATCACTATGACATCCAAGCCACACCTCGATCAGCCAACAAGTTTATGAATACCATGGCATCGTTAGCTTCCCTTATCCCATCCTCCCCTTAAGAATCCAATATTTTTGAGATAATCAATAAAATCAACTAGACCTCTTATAATATAACCTATTTAAATTCTATCCACAATGTGGAAGAAAACAACTTAAATTTTTGGTACACACACACATTTGATTACCTCTCTAAAGGCATTATCCTTCCCAATTTATATAAGAATGCTAAACATTCCTTTTAGTAATGAACCACATATTATGTTTTATTTGGGGTGTTCTCTATAAGAGAGGATTCAATGGTGTACTCCTTCGATGGCTTCATAAATCTAAGGATACTCCTGCAATCAAATCAATGCATGAGAGGTTGTGTGGGGGACACTTTAGTAGCCTAGATGTCACTAAGAAAATTCTTCTAATAGGTTATTATTGGCCTAATATAAGTCAAAATTATTGTGGGTATGTCAATAAATGCATGAAATGTCAACATCATGCTAATCTCTTGCACATCCCTAGTAATGCATTATAAGTGGCCCCAGATTCTTGGCCATTTTCTTAGTGGGGGTTAGATCTAATAGGATAAATTAATCCCAAATCTTCCCAATGACATAGTTTTATCATTATCACCACTGAATACTTCACTAAATGGGTGGAAGCAATTCCCATTATTTTGACTAAAGAAGATAAGATTGTCTATTTTATTAATCATCATATTATATGTTGCTTCAGTGTCGCTCACAAGATAATTATGGATAATGGAAAATATTTTAGAAATATGTAGGTCCAGAGACTCTATGAATCTTTTGACATTAATCTAATATTTTCTTTGCCTTATTCTATTCAAGTTAATGGAAATGCAAAAGCATCTAATAAAACCCAAATTAAAATTCTAACCAAAGTAGTCAATGAGGTTGGGATTTGTCATCTTTATATTCCCTTTATCTTATGGGTGTTGGAAATATTGTCATTGATGTCAAAGGTCTAGCATTATTGATAAAGGTCCCATTGTATTTAATGATGTTTGTAATAAATATATCTTGGCTAATATGAGTTAATATTTATTTAATATTAACGAATATATTTTTGGTTGCATATGAGACAAAAGAAGGGCCCATGGAGAAGTCAAAGAGCCATGGGATAAAGACAAAAGAAGGATGGGATGCATTTTCCCATGAAGAGTCATCTTGGGGAATTCCAAGAGTCACCAAGTGAAGATAAAAGAGGAAGAGTGCATTTTCTCATGAAGGGACACTTTAAAGAATATGAAAAGTCATCAAGATGAGGACAAAATAGGAAAGGACGTTTTTGATCATGAAGGGTCACCACATGACTTTTCAAAGGCTTGAATATGAAGGGTCATACAAGTTTGGCACCATTTTCCATAAAGATTGAAGGGTCACAAAGGGGGAAGGCCAAAGGTCATTTGGAAATCTAAAAATAAAGGCTTGAGAAGCCATTTGTAATATGAGAGATAGAGGTTGATTTGATATTTTAATATCTAGCTTAGAAGAGCAATTGTGAGAGATGAATATGATTTGTATTTTTTATATCTAGCTTAGAAGAGCAAAGGTGAGAGAGAGGAAAGAGATGTTTTATTGATCTATCATTTGTTGAGATAGAAACATTGAGAGATAGATGTGTGGTATACACAAAGGGGTTGGTTCTCCTATGGGTTGGTGCTCTTATGGGTTGGTGCTCATGAATTGTTGTTGGGTTGGTGCTCAGCAAAGGGGTTGGTGCTCCTATGGGTTGGTGCTCATGAATAGTAGCTGGGTTGGTGCTCGGTAAAGGGGTATGGTGCTCGTGTGGGTTGGTGCTCACGAATAGTTGTTGGGTTGGTGCTTAGCAAAGGGGTTGGTGCTCCTGCAAGCTTGGATTGTTAATATTGTTTGGGTTGGTGCTCATTCATATACTTGAGATTGTTCTTCATGGTTTTTTCCACATTGGGTTTCCACATTATATCTGGTGTCTCTCTCTATCTTGTGTGGTGTTTATTGTTTGAGTTTTATTGAATATCTTGAATGTTTGATTATGTGAAATTTGGTTAAGGAAAATATTTATAAGATATATGATATACTGATTCACCCCCCCCCTCAGTATATCCCATGCTTAACATTTGGTATCAGAGCAGGTTCCTTTTTTTGAAAAGTTCTACAGCTTGAAGGTAGATCGAGAAAGCACGATGGCTGGGTCACAGGAAGGATTTTCTACAAATAAGGCACCTTTGTTTGATGGGATGAATTATGATTTTTGGAGCATGAGAATGAAGGTTTATTTGATGGCCCTTGGATTCGACATATGGAAATTAGTGGTGGAGGAATATGAAGAGCCACAGACATCTGCAATTACTCCAGCAGAAAAGAAGGCAAGTGAATGTAATGCTAAAGCTTTAAATGCTATTTTATGTGGTTTATGTGAATCTAAATTTCTTAAAGTTATGCAATGTAAATCTGCTCATGAAACTTGGGTAAAACTTGAGAATATTTACAAAGGTGATGGAAAGGTTCAATAAGCTAAGATGCAGACTTTTAGAAGGCAACTTGAAAGTTTGAAGATGGAAGAAGAATAAGATATAGCAAGTTATCTTTTGCGAGTTGATCAAATCATAAATCAGATTCAAGGTCTTGGAGAAATGTTGGATGAGTTAACAGTGGTGAAAAATGTTTTGAGATCTCTACCAATGAGATATGATGCAAAGGTTTTGGCAATTGAGGAGATGAAGAATTTAACCAAGCTAAAGATGGATGAGCTTCATGGTATTCTCACGGCATATGAGATGTGGACAGAATAAGATAAACCCTCAAAGAGAGAAGCGGATTTCAAGACATCAAAGAAGGAGAAAGCTAAGATTCAAGAATAGTGATAGTTCCAGTGATGATGAAGATGACAATGGAGCACTTTTCATTCACAAGCCGAAAAGAGGAATAGGTAAATATCAAGGAAAATTACCTTTTAAATGTTTTAATTATGGAAATATTGGACATTTTTCAGCTAGATGCCCAAATAAGGGTAATGATGATGAAGAAGAAGAAAAGACTACATACAAGAAGAATTTCAAAGGCAAATCTAGGAAGGGATTCAAGAAGAAGAGCCTATATTCTAAGGATCCTAGCTCAGTCAAATATAGTGGAGTCAGCGATTCAAAAGAAGAAGAGATTATATTCATGGCCATACATGAAGGTGATCAAGAAGAAGAAGAGGAGGAAGCTAAAGTGAATATGGAAGGAGAGCTCATTTGTGCCTTAGAAGAGTTAGAAGTTGTTTAGAAGAAAAATCAAAGATTAAAGTGCTACATTGAGAAAAATGAACAAGAGTCAAAGGAAATGATTGAAGATCTACAAGCACACTTTGAAGAAGCCAAGAAGAATGAAGAAGATCTCACAGCACAATTGGAAATAGCAAGAAAAGAATGTCAAAGGTATGTTATTAAAATTGCCTCTTTAAAAGAAGATATTGAGAAAGCAGTCAATGATAAAGTAGTTAGTGATTCAAAATTTGAGGATAATACTAACATGCTAAATAAGATATTGTAAATTCAAAAAGCAAATTCAGACAAGACAGGGATCAAATTTGAAAAGAAAAAGAGCTATGTTGAAGATCTTACAAAAGAGGAAACAAAAAGGGGAGAAGTAAAGAATACAGAGGATATCTCAAATAGAGAAGGCTGGAGAGAACAAAGCTAAAAAATACAATCAGGTTAGAGATATATAGATAGGTCTTATTTTTATGGCTATTATTTTTATTGTAATGGATATGGTCACAAGAAATTAGAATGTAGAAAAAGAGCTAACAATTTCAGAAATTAGAAGGAAAGTCAAGTAGAGTCAAGTAGAAGCCACAACTCTTTTGCTCCTCTATCAAGCTTTGATGAAGAGACCATAGTATGCTACAATTGCAACAACTTCAAACACACAGCTTGGTATTGTAGAAGCATGTTTGAGTCAGTCAAAAAGGATCAGAATCTCAAATCTCCATTCATCAAGAAGAAGGATCAGAGTTTCAAAGCTCCATTCATCAAGAAGAAGGATCAGAGTTTCAAAGCTCCATTCATCAGGGAGAAGGTTCAAACATGTTCATGGCAGAAGAAACAACCTGAAGATTCTATGATGGTTCAAATAGCTCTGCATGTAAGAGGTAAAGATCAGCCATGGTTAATTGATAGCAGATGTTTGAGGCATATGACAGGAGATAAAAGTAAGTTCACAACTCTAAAGAAGATCAATGGTGGTACAGTAATATTCAGAGATAAAACCACTGCCAGGATAGCCAAAAAAGGTGCTTTAAGTTTGGATTATGGTAAAACTAAGACTAAGAATGTTTTATATGTAAAAGGTCTTAAGCATAATCTGTTGAGTGTTAGTCAAATATGTGATCAAGGATACACATTAAAGTTTCATAAATAAGGTTGTGAGATTAGAATAAAATATTCAAATGAGTTGATTACAGATGCTCAAAGGATAGGGAACAATGTATATGTTTTGTCAGATATCTTCTCAAAGGCACGATCAAAGGACACATTCAAATATCTGCGAGAGGAGTTGGGAGTAATTTCTATTACTTCTTGCCATTGATGTTTAGCATCAATTAAGGGGGAGCTAAGTGTTAGCTCTAGGTAGGCCCTTTGCCATTGGTGTCAAAGGGGGAGAATAATAGGTACAGGTACAGGTGCAAAAAATAGGTACAGGGAATAGGTACCCATTGCTACAGTAAGGGGGAGTTACTGTATGTGATAAAGGCCCCATTGCATTTAATGTTATTTGTAATAAATATATCTTGGCTAATATGAGTTAATATTTATTTAATATTAATGAATATATTTTTGGTTGCATATGAGACAAAAGAAGGGCCCATGGAGAAGTCAAATAGCCATGGGATAAAGACAAAATAAGGATGGGACACATTTTCCCATGAAGAGTCATCTTGGGGAATTCCAAGAGTCACCAATTGAAGACAAAAGAGGAAGGGTGCATTTTCTCATGAAGGGACACTTTAAAGAATATGAGAAGTCAGAAAGATGAGGACAAAAGAGGGAAGGACGTTTTTGATCATGAAGGGTCACCACATGACTTTTCAAAGGATTGAATATGAAGGGTCATACAAGTTTGGCGCCATTTTCCATGAGGATTGAAGGGTCACAAAGGGGGAAGGCCAAAGGTCATTTGGAAAGCTATAAATAAAGGCTTGAGAAGCCATTTATAATATGAGAGATAGCGGTTGATTTGATATTATAATATCTATCTTAGAAGAGCAATTGTGAGAGATGAATATGATTTGTACTTGTTATATCTAGCTTAGAAGAGCAAGG